>OMLF01020297.1:3560-14767 GCA_900302615.1 Holocentrus rufus
CAGAGCAGATGTAGAACTGGTTTGGATAAAGACGTATGCAGAGTTTGATTTTGTCACTGCAGCTGAAGGGAACTGAAGCAGTGAGATACTGTGGGGAACATAAAGACGACAATCTGGACCATGTCTAATCTCAGGAACTAGATTCTGTAGAAAGGGCAGGGGGAAAACTATAGCAGAGGAAGTTAAAACAAAGACAACATTGAAGCTAAGGTAAAGAAGAAGAAAATGAAAGGGGTCCACCCTATGTTCCCAGGGTCCTATGTTCCCAGGGCTGCATGTTCCCAGATCCTATTTATGTTCTAAAGGTTCTGTGCTACCATGTCCTATGTTCCCAACGATCTATATTCTTGGACATTATTTTCCCAAGATCTATGTTCCCAGATCCTGTGTTCCCAAGATCCTATGTTTCCAGATCCAATGTTCTCAAGGTTCTATGCTACCATATCATATGTTTCCAAGGACCTAGGTTCCTAAACATTACTTTTCCAAGGTCTATGTAACCAGGGTCCTATGTTTCCAGGGCCCCATGTTCCCAGATCGTAAAGGTCCAATGCTACCGTACCTGATGTTCCCAGGGATCTATATCCCTAGACATTATTTTCTTAAAGTCCTATGTTCCTAGATCCTGTGTTCTCAAGGTCCTATGTTTGATCAATGCAAGTTTTTTTCAAACTGAAAGCCCCACACTCCCTCAATCCTGTTTCCTCCACTGTCCATCTCTGTTATATTGACAAAAGAAAAGGAAAAAAATGCTAATACACATTCAGTGAATAATATCTGAAATGTTGTTTATGGAGAGGCTGCTCTCAAACTTTAAAAAAGTTGGTATTAGCAGTGGCATGAATAGAGTTAACATCATGCATACACAATCCCATGTTCACTCAACATAAAGAATAAAAATGCCCATCATGTCCATGTTCTCTGGTTTATCAAATAATGCATCATCTGATAGTACATGCTCTGTAAATAATATCTGAAATGAAGTTTGAATGTGGTGTATGAAAAATAAAAATACACTGAGGGAACATAGGACCTTGGCAACACAGGTACATTCTCCAATGAAACCACTCTGAATGAATAAAAAAAAAAAAAAAAAAAAAAAAAGCTGCTGTGCAGTACCTTATTTAAATAATCATCGCCTGTGGCCAAAGCAGATGTTTCTCATTCAGGAAAGATGAAAAATGTAAAGCATTGTGATGTTCCAACGGTAAACACAGCCTTGTTTTTTCATCTGTGAGAAGCTAGCTCTCGCACTAGCTGATGCTAATAACGTGTGCCAATACCCCTGTAGCAGTGTTAGCACACATGCTAAAGGTCTCGGAGGGCTGGCTTCCCACCAGACCGAGGCTGATTGGAGCAGACAGATTGAGCCAACACATGCCCAAAGCACAATTCAGAGTCAGGCTATCCTTCTCTTTCTCTTCCTTTTACTCTCCAGGACTCTGTCTCCCCTCAACTTTACATCCCTTAGCTCCTTTCTCCTAACCCACAGTGCTTTTCTCACGCTTATTCTCCACATTATCACCTCTCTTCCTCACTCATCCTCACTATTCTCTTTCCATTTTCACCCTCATCGCTAAAGAGCCTCGGCCTTTCGTTTTCTTCTTCTAAATCAAAGTGAGAAAAGGCATGAGGGAGTTGGAGAGGGCGCGTTGTGAGCGGGGTCCCCTTTGGCCGACCCTTTTAGCGGGATTGCATTGAGACTGTTGACTACTCAGAGCTGGTTACAGAACGATGATGAGGCCAGTGGAGCCTAAAGCCGAGCAACTCAAAAAACAGACTGCAGGATGGAAAAGTGCCGCTTGTTGCAAGAGCGTCGCTTAAGTGGTTGCTGATCATTTCTCTCACACAGATGCACAAAGACACTCATGCATGTATACACACAAGCAAAACAACAACAGAAATAAACAAGCATGTGTCGAAATAGCTAATTACATTTGCTCATCTTACTATAATTGAGATGCTTTTTTGTGCATGTGTACACTGTTTTACTTTGTTGGTGCACTTCTTTTATCATTTCCAAATCTCAAATTTAAACTTTGTATTCTGGCCTTTTAGGAATTGCATGGAAAAGATCTAATTTGTAAAAAGTAGTATTCTTTACAACTGCACAGGTATAACATACACATACAAATCTAACCCTAATCCACACATATGTGCTGTCATCTGTTTTTATCCACGGTGATCAAAGACTCGAGGTAACGAGAGGGAGAAAGTGAGAGAGTGAGACAGAGAAGAAGAGAGATAACCAGAAGGATTTGTATATGGAGAGAAGAGAGAGAGAGAGAGAGAGAGAGAGAGGGAGGAGAGATGCCCATCTGTGGCCCGTGGGTCAAGGCAGGTCTGCAGGTGTGTGGGCTTTGATTTCCCTCCAGCTTTTGCATCTGTGAGTGTGTGTGTGTGTGTGTGTGTGTGTGTGTGTGTGTGTGTATTCTGAGATTCCAATCAGTAGGCAGCTTTGCACATAATCAGTGAAGGCAGTCCAATATCACGGATTTCAGATGATCACTACATTATGCATGCAAACACACACACACACACACACACACACACACACACACACACACACACACACACACACACACACAAAAGCATTTGTGCTCACATGCATACACAAATGGAAATGAATTATGTTGGCAGGCTTAGTTTGTGACTAAATATGTGCATGTGTGTGTGTGTGTGTGTGTGTGTGTGTGTGTTGACAGGAGCATTCCAGTTGACACTCACGGAACAAAATTCTTCAACGTGTCAGGAAGCTGAATCTGCAGTTCAGCAAGTCTCACATTCAATTTCAAGCCGCTCGATCAATTTCAAATTGTTTTGCAAATTAAATTCTTGAATTTAATCTGTTTTTTTTGTTTTTTTTTTAATACACTGGTTCATTATGAGCGTGACAAATTCAAACGTATGTGATCCCAGTGAAGCGTCTGCTGGCAGTGATGTGTCTCTCCATACAAAGCCGCCTGATTCCCTGCGCAGCTTAAACACCGTCGCTCGTCTTCTTCTGGTAAAGGTTGAAAAATCGCTCCAGGCCTTCGTGCCTCGCTCGCCCTCGACTCCACCTCCTCTCTCTCTCTTTCAGCCGGGTGGCGGAGATGGCGGCGGTCATTCCTGCTTGCAGATTCAGTCCTCTGACAGGTGAGATCTGACCTCCGCCTGCCTCTCGGTCAGGTGGGTCATGCCGGTTTCTCCTCTGGTGGTCGATGACGGCCAATTGAGAGGTGAACGGTCTGTCTGCCATCACCCTGCCCTCCTCCTGCCTCCCTGTTTCCTCCACCTCTTCCTTCTGCAAGGAGGACTTGGAGGACAGCGTCTCCATCTCCATGCTGAGAGTCTTTATCTTCTCTTAGCTCTTTATTCATTTTTTCTAAGTCCTGCAGGGTCTTTGCAGCAGTCTCCCTCTTCTTCTTGCCTTTTCCTGCTCTGCTACCTTCTCCACATTTTCCTGCTCTGTCTTCCACCTCATCTATAAGGGAAGCTCCTCTTCGGCGCTGGGCGTCTGTCAGAGCAGCTTGTCGTCCGTCTGCCGCGGCTCAGAGGTCCACCAGGCTTTGTCAGTCCTCCTCCTCTGATCTGATCTGGTCTTCAGGTTTACAGTCTCCTGCTCTCTGGCTCTGAGTCAACATTCTGTCTGCGGAGATATTTTGTGATTGTCCGTATTTCTTGCGTGAAAGTGAAACCTGTCACTGTGTTTGTGTGTGTGTGTGTGTGTGCTTGCGTGCACCATCTGACACACACAGGCATGCATGCACACACACAAATGACCCCCCCCATGACAAAACAACATTGCAAAAGTAAATCAACACAAACTATACAGTCATAATAAAAACAGATAAACAAAATAAACAACAGATAATACATATATAAAAGGGCATGGATAACAGGAGGACCTATGGAAGGTAGGTAAGGTCTCCACTCACACACACACACACACACATGCACACATAACCTCTCCATCACTGTCCCCTTGGTAGCATCAATCTCCAGCTCACTTTGTAATCCTTTTCCTCACACACTTCAGAGTGACACCAGTACAGACCCTTTGGTCTGAGCTCAGTTCACACACTCAGCAGTGTATCAGGTACCAGAGAGGTCGAGCTCAGACGTCGTGTTCGACGCCGTGGAGGTCAAACCTCTCTGTGTCCCGGTTTCGTACCTGAGGACTCACTTATAGGATCAAATGAGGAGCTTTGATGTACATTGTACTGACATTTAATATCTTCACAAGAGAGAGAGAGAGAGCAGCGGGAAGAAGAGAGAGTAAGAGAGAGAGAGGATGTTAATGAGCGGAGGTGAAAAAGGAAAGAGAATACAAAAGGAAAAGTGAAGGTGACCCTGTCGTTACAGTATTTCTTGGTACAAAGCAGCAGGCTTGTCTGAACAACACCTCAGGGACCCGTGGAGCCTAAGTGCCCGACCGAAAACTTGTCACAGTGTCAGCAACACTCCCGGGGCGTCCCTGAGGACCCGGACTTACAAGTTACCAAACAGACTGGAGCTCTGCGACGAGGCTCGAATGGGCGGGACGTTTGTGTCCATCAATCATTCATCATGCAGGCAGAAAGGTCTCGACGCTCTGGATGTGGAAGCTCACAGCGAAGGAGCTCATCTGCATCCGTCTGTTTGTGTTACAGAGCCTCAAAGTGACTCTTCTCCATCTCAGCAAAGGCTAAGCTAATCAATCATGCTAATCGGTTTACGGCTCACAGAACCTAATCAACAGAATCACAAGGAACCTGCAAACTTGACTTCAGGTCACTTTGGGGAGGTAATCAATTCACTTCAGTTCATCTTCATTTGTCCCTCGCTGGACGTTCTTGTGATGTCAGCAGTGGGCTGTGAATCTGATCTGCACGATGCAGGATATTAACTTTCCTAGCAACCGGAGAAGGAGCCGCAGAAACTCAGCAGAAGTGATTATGCAGCAATTTTGACGCCCACTGTCTGTTATCCCAGGTCGGGCATCGCCGAGAGACGATCGCTGTGGCAACGGGCGCAGATCACGCCACAGAAGGGCTCCGATGTGCAGCAGCGACGCCCGTGATCACCTGGGTGAAATAAAACCGGTGTGCCGGGAAGGAGGTGGGTGGAAAAGCAGGTTTTTAGTCCACGTTCTGAGCTCGGTGCTGGTTTTGTTCCTGCTCACTGTAGTGTGGCCTGAGGAATTGGACTGCAGGATCGTAAGGTGTTTTTCTGATTGGTTGGTGTGTTTGTCGTCTTTCTTCCTTTTATTCTCATCTTTTGTTTAAGCTTCTCTCCGCTCTTTTCCTATCGCCGTTCTTTTTCTCATTTTCTCCTCCACCTCCTCCTCCAATTTCTTTTCAGGGCTTTCAAGGCAAACATACAGGAAACTTACACTGTTCAAACCGTCATGTGCAGATGGGAGAGTCTGACTTCTGACTTGGCTGCTGCATTCACACGTTACTTTGCAATATAACACGTTTGCAAGTTTAAAAAAAAACTGGAGGACCACCAAATAAAAAAAGACATGGACATACTGCAGCTTGACAAGCTAATTTAGCAAACAGCAGTTTAACAAATGATAATTACGACTGTTGCTCTGGCTAATGACCAATGAAAGACTTATGGCTACTGAACGTACATGAGGGACATAATGTTCTTTGGGACCCAACCAGGATCTGAGCTCTGGACTGGCAAACCTGCCATATGTTTCAGCAACTGAGTTCAACTCACAGTGAAGTTCATTGGAATTTGTGGGACTGAGCGACAAATTCCAGCCGCCGGTTTTCAGCTAAAAACATAAACCCAGCTGTGCCCTCTCCTGTCTTGTCGCTGTGCGCAGCCTCGACCGCTCCCCAACAACCAGGAAGTTTTATGGCCACTGAAAGCATCTTAAGTCAAAATCACTTAGACTGTAAATTAGAAAGTAAACTGTGAGAAAACAAAATATCAAACTGCCTTCGTATGTGTTTTTAAATGCACATGAAAGAAAGAAAGAAAAAAAGAAAGAAAGATGGATCTATTGTCATGTGAACACAGAGTTAAAGCCATAAAGATCAAATCAACACTTCATCTAAATATTTTCTGTCCTGTAAACGTGGTAATTTGGCTTCAATATAGTGAATAGGATTAAACATTTTATATTCAAACATTTTTAAAATCCTCCCTGACTTTCTACACTTTCTACCTCATAACCACAGACACACACCCAGATTTAATCTCACTCCCCAAACCACAAATTATGGCTGAAAACACTGTGTGTATGTGCACTAATAGAGGCATCATCTGCCCTCCATATAAATACGCATCACTTGTGTATGCAGAGGTGACAAATGATAAATGTAGACAGTTTAGGTGTAACACGCACTGCAGCAAATTTCCAGTAAGGTGTTGGTGTGACGGCTAATTGCATGCTAATGCTAATGCTACTGCTAATGCTGTCACCCTGTGGTGTCTGGAGGCAGGATTTAGTGTTTGTCACCAGGCAAAATCCAAGACAGAGCTTAAAGATGGATGTTAGGTCCCGCTGGGTGTGTGGACCTCTCCCCATGAGAGAGAGAGTATTAGAGAGAGAGAGAGAGAGAGAGAGAGAGAGAGAGAGAGAGAGAGAGGGAGAGATGCTTATTTTTTCTCTTTTATCCCTCCCTCTGCGTCTTTATCTCTCCCTCCAGCTTATTTTTTCTAACTTTCTGTTCATTTGGTTACTGTTTATTTTTTATTATTATTATTGTTTTATGTGTTTTTAAATTAAATTAAATTATCTTTCTCATTTTGGCACGGGTTTATTGCATTTTATTGAAGTTACTTCTCTCTGCTGCCCCTTTCCCTCATCCCTCATCTGTTCATGAAAACACACGGCGAGTCACTGATTTACTCTTTCAATTTCCTCCTTTACTTTTCCCCAATCCTCCTCTCAGCCTGCGTCTCTCCCCTCATCTCTCTCTCTCTCTCTCTCTCTCTCTTCTTCCTCCATCTCAGCGCTGTGCGTTATTTTCCGACATAAACCACATCAGATGATCCGGTGTTTGCCAATATCCCTCCGCCGCAGGCTGCATGCAGCTCTTGTTTACTCTATTCATAAAACATGGACACGCTTAAAAGGAGACCGCTGTGGCACAATATAGTTCTGTCTCTCTCTCTTCTCTTTCTCTCCTGTCTTTAACATAAACACAAGCAAATAATCTCTCTTTCCTTTTCTCCTACATTTCATCCTACAATCACACCTTATTCCATCTCTCTCTCTCTCTCTCTCTCTCTCTCTCATTGATTCAAGCCACTCAGTTTCCTCAATGCTTCTATTGATTTGAACAAGTCTATTAACATTGCTATCTGCCACTCATGACATATCTGTGTACAGTCTGTAGACACCACAGGGACCGCTGATGTCCACACATATCGGAAATGCTATAGAGAAAAATTAACTCGCCCGGAGGCTGCAGTTCCACCTGATTTTGATCGCCCCAGAATGTGTTAGATGGCGGAGAGGGATTGCACGAAAAAAATAAAAAATAAATATTTACCACAGGCTTTAAAGTGACCAGGTTCATGCTGCTGCCAGCCTAATCTGTGCATAATCCAGAAATTATTAGAGTAAATATCTGATCACAGAGATGAAAACAGATGGGGCCACAGGTGATGCACACCAGGTGCGTTCAGGCCAGTTGTGGATGCACAGTAATGTGACACTGAAATATGGTTTTGCACATATCAGATATCAAACACTGAGATGATTCATTCAGCTGCAGCCTCGGATTTCAAAAAAAACATGAAAAGAGATCTGTGCCTCGGAGCTGTTTGTACGCACAAATAGACTGATGTTGTTAAACCTGGATGTATATCCAAATGGGAAAAAAGAGACAGAGACAGAAAGAAAGAGTCATAATTGTTTCAGTAGAACCCAATAATACCAAAACAAACAAACAAACAAATAAATCTAAAGCTATTTCATACTAAATTTCAGTGTCATTTGAGACAGATGTCATTTTTCAAAGAGTGGATATTTCCCTTTGGACTGAAACTCAAATTTGTATCGATGAGTAAACAGTTTGGTTTGAGGTTCAGTTCTGTTTGTTTGTTTGGAGAAGAGAAGAGAGTCTTGGTGAAATCCAGCAGGGAATTAAACGCAAGGTGCGGCTGTTTATAAAACATAAAGGTGACTTACGATGATGAGGAAGATGAAGTAGATGAAGTTGTAGAAGGAGTGGGCGTCCATCACGTAGTACATGATCTCCACCCAGCCCTCCAGGGTGATCACCTGAGAGGAGAGAGGCCTTATCACGCCGAGTAAACAATATAAAACTAATGCTATGGCTATATCACATTTATGCAAACTAAAAAAAAATGCTTCTATCTTCAAAACATAACCTTTTTCTAAGCAAAGATGTAAAAGAACTCCTGCACACCTGAGTCGTGTCAGTGCAGGTGTGTGGGAACAAAAAGATGAAATGAAATAAATCTACACCTGATGGTCTGTGAGCGAATTTTGTGAATAAAAACAGGGAAGTTTTCCAAGTTGTTTGTTTCTGCTAAGCAAAAATGTAAAAAAATGACAAAATAACAGATTTCAGTCAGTATTTAGTGCTTTACTTTCATGCCAGCAGTTATTAGGTGTATACTGCAGGTACCAATTTAGTTATAGATAGATATACAAACAAAGTTTACTTTGTTTCACCACTGCCATATTGCAGTCACTAATCTCACATGGCCACAAATACATACATGACCTCATCGCTATGAATCCTGCAAACAGCTGAATTTAAAAAAAATAAAAAATAGCATTAAAAATAAGTTGCATCTTTCTTTCACTTGCTTCATGCCCAGAAAACACTACTGCTTTTGTCCACAGGGGGCGCTAAAATCAACACAAACTGAAAGTTCCTTGTAGCTGCTTTAAATGTCTTGGACTCTGAGCGTGTTGCTACTGGAGCGCAGACCTGCAACCAAAACCCCGGCCACACTGACCTGAAAGATTACGATCCAGGCGTAGACGATGTTGTCGAAGTTGATGGCGCCCTTGTGGGGGTTGCTGCTCCCCGTGTGACAGCGGGTGTAGTACTGGTTCCAGTTGATGCACAGCCCCATGGCACCGCTGCTGCCGTTGGCCAGCGGCTCGGGAGCCAAGCCCAGCGCCTGCCGGTGCAGCGCGTCCTCCTTGTCCAGGCAGCAGGGGTGGCCTCCTTCACGCCGCGCCGGCACGTCGGTGCACGACATGATGCCATTGTCGGCCGCCAGGGAGCAGATGAAGGGGCGTTCGTCGTCCTCCTCTGGCTGGTAATAGGGAGGTGGCAGGGTCAGACCCGAGGAGCTGGGACAGAGGGAGGGGAGAGAGACCAGTTCAGTTTACAGGAAAGCAATCGAATTTTACTGTGTCAATGTGCCTTTTGGGAAGTTTTATGTTTGTTTCAGTGGAAGAGGGGGAGGAAGACGTGGGAGAGAGGAGGAGGAGGAGGGAATGGGAGAGGACGGTCTGCAGTGGCAGCTGAGACTAATGCCTGTGGAAGGGCTCAGCCAGGCCTGCAGGATAAATGCATCACTGACGGCAAGTAAGTACATTAAGCAATGCAAGCAATCTGACATGCATATGGCATGTAAACACACACACACACACACACACATATAGATAAATAAACACACAGTATACCCTTGTTTATAATGTATATACTGCACTAGGGGTGTCGCGATACACCGATATTGACCGTGTTGTTTAAAAAATGAAATATTGATATTGTGTTCGTAATATGCATATGATAATATTCACTACCCATTAAGTATAATTGTTCTTTTTGTACAATCATCGTTACAGATTCTCTCTCCACCTGCCTACATTTGTTTTTTGAGTGTAATTCGTTTGCCTAAAAAGAGACAAAACGCACAATAAACAGACTGACAGCATTATTATTATCCTATAATATCATGAATTCTTTCGGCCACGATAATCGTGAAGTGTAAATCTGGTATCGTGACAGTCCTACGCTGCACACACAGGATGATGGAGGACAGACGGGGTCATGTGGACCAATCTCTCCGTTTCACACCTCCTCTGTCTCTTTCACTCCAACTTTCTCACCTCAGTCCAATCTTATCAGCGAGAGCACTCCATCTCTGTCAGAGAGGGGGAGAGACTACAGGCTAGACTAATAAATAGATCAGTAAGGTGCTGTGATGTGTGTGTGTGTGTGTGTGAGAGAGAGAGAGAGAGAGAGAGAGAGAGAGCAAACCAAACACTGAGCCACAGAGCGCTGCCTATAGCAACAGCAGAAACCTGAGGTGTATTGACAGGGGTGGTAAACATGAGGGGTGGAGCGCCGGTCAGGACACACAGAGAGACAAAGAGCGGCCCGAGGAGGAATCCAACTTGTTCACCCCAACTCAGAAATAACCTCTTGTTTGGAGAAGAAAAGGAAGCATCAAACTGCAACTCTGAGGAGACGAGACAGTCTCACTTTGTTAGTTTGAGTTGGTGAACTGCTGGACTTTGGTTTGGGAATTCACCTCAGACTCCCCATCCAGACTTTGTATTTCTGGCTGCTGGATTTCATGGCAAAAATACAAGCTGGTGTGGATCAATCCCAAACCAAATTAACAATGTATATATGTACAAAACTGAGTACTGAGCTCATTGTCCTTGAAATTAAATGATTAAAATTAAAATTAAATGTAAAGAGAGCAGCTTGTTTTTTTCATTTAACAACAGTTTTAGGCAAAATGCACTTTTTCTGACTTACCCAGACTGAGACAAGATGTTTGATACCATTTTCACCTCTGTACGTCCACTGGTTCAGTTCCTAAGGGTAGCATTCCATGTTAGCTTAGCATAAAGACTTGAAGTCTATAGGAGTCATTAGCCTAGCTCCATCAAAGTGTAGAAAGAAACCTTACAGCAACTCTGAAGCTGTCTTATTTACACAGTGTATCATGTGTATTAGAAATGCAAGTCTTGGAATTAAAAAAAAAAGTCATGTTAGTCGACTTTAGATGGTAGGAACTAGAATTGCTGAACACATGCATCCTTCCGCCTACCTTTCAGTGATGCGTGGATAACTGCGCTAGACAGAAAGACACATCTAACTTCCAACCACTTCTCCTAAAACGACCTGTGGAGTTTATTTTTTCCCTTTGACAGACCAAGGCTAAGGACCCCTATAGACTTCAAGTCTTTATGCTAAGCTAACATAAAATGCTAGCCATAGGAACTGAACCAGTGGACATACAGAGGTGAAAATGGTATCCAACATCTTGTCTCAGTT
>OMLF01020301.1:2556-15758 GCA_900302615.1 Holocentrus rufus
CTAAAACCAAAAAAAAAAAAAAAAAAAAAAAAAAAAAAAAATTGGACATTTGGACGTTTGTTTCTATATAAAAATGAAAATAAAAAATATACTTTAAACATTTTTTAAAAGAACTTTAACATATAGAGGAACAAAATCTCAGCAGCTATGCAGTTAGCCACTCATGACGACCCGCTGCACATGGGTTTATTGAAAGCCAGTCACAGGACAGCCGGCTGTATGTGCCACAGTGTCAGCTTTTTGTTAGCAAAAAAAAATATTTCAGTTGGAAAGCAGCATCAGAATTCAGGGGATCCAGTCCCATTTCAGAAAGAAACGTGCAGATAAAAACATTCAAGCTATGAATATTATCATGAATCACAGCGTGTGACAGGGATTATTGTCCTGATTATTTTCCCATAGAGAGAATGCATTGGATCCAGACTTCCGTCTTTGGGCAAAGGTTTCTAATCAGCATTATGTCTGACTTCTGAGGCCCATATTAGGCAAAAGTGGTCAAGCTTTGAGTGAGATAAAACCCCCAACAACTTCCTTATAAGGTTGAGCTAAAAACGCTGCATGAGAAGCCTTGAGACTGTGGTTAGGTATGCACACCACATTGACTGAGAGATACATTTTTATTCAGACAACAATCACAACATGCTGCAAAGCTCCAAGGTGAATTTAAAATGTAGTTTTTCCACTGGTTTTCAGCTCAATAAGCTAATCACAGACATTTAGAGGCAGTTAGGTCCAGACATTTAGATTAACTGTTAGCTGTCACAGTGGGTAGTTATTTTTCATTGTAACAGAATAGAACAAATGGCTCTTTTTCACACCTGAACCACGGGCGCTAGGAGACTGGTGGCAATCTGCAAGTATTAGGTTCAACTCCCGCACACCATCTGCACCACAAAATATATATATTCATTTGTTTATTGTTTGTTATATTTATGTAATGTTTCGGTACATTGAAATTTGTTGGTTTTTGTTTGATTATATGAACCAAAATACGACTACATGGTAAACTAAATTATTATTATACATTATGACAGTTCGCTGTTATGATGGAAATGTGAGAATCTATTCAGTATGACGCTTTTATTTTGGAAAATACCTACTACTACTGGCAATTTGATTGCCGACAGAAGTACAAGCTGCCTCCAGTCCCTTAAAAGTGGATAAATTTCAAATTCTGCTGAGTGTTTGACTTGAAAACTCAGAGGTCAGGAGATCAAAAAGATGTCAAGAGTCAAAAAGAAGGCAGTAAAGTACTCTTGCTCATTTAGTGATACATTTCTCCCAAAGAGTGGTTAAGTACTTTGTACATATTCTAATTAAGATATTAACAATAACAATATGTCAATATGTGGTAATTAATAAAATACAAATATGTGCCCCTCAAAAAACAAAACAAACAAACAAACAAAAAAACAACACAGTAGTTGGGTAGTGGATCCAGGTGCTCCATGTTTCTTAAAGAAAGATTGCCACAGCTTTTATCTATGACAGAAACTTATTCACGTTGTTAATATTCAGTGAACATTGGTATTTGGTCAAAATGTGCACTGTCCCTTATTTACCAAGAGTGCATGATTCAGTCTGACAAACGATGAGCATTCAGCTATTTCTTCACAACAGGTCTCTTTGATTTTTGTTAATTTGGACATTTTCCTACCAGTTAAACAAAAGGCATGCCTTCTCTTTGATGAATCGTGTTCAGCTGCCCTGGTGCACAAATACTTTTCTGCCAGTCATGCAAAACATTTTCATCATAAAATCCAGCCTGACAAATGTGCTGCTGTAGCTCTCTTTCACTCAGTCTGGTTTCATTGTGAAATGGAATGTGTGAGCTTAGAAGCTTGTTCATACTAATTCTGGTTTTGCTTTAACTAAGAGGGTCATGGTTACACGTGTTATTTCATTGTGCCCTCCACCATCCAATCACATCAGCACACATTACATGACAGGTCTGGATGCACAAATTCTCAAATCAAATTACTTTTGGATCTTCAAACCTGATATTGAAGGGGTTAGCTATTGCACTGTGATCAGAACTGTGCACAATCTGGACAAAATCCAGCTACAAAATACATAAAAGGAATGTAAACAGATGGAAATTTACTTCAGAAAATCGACATAGATTTAGATGAATAAAACCAAAAGAGATGCACAACATCCAAACTTGGCTATTTTGAGGCCAAGTGTGGGTGTGCGTTTGTTGTGCATTTGTTGAACTTCACGTACTGGAACCTGATCTCATAAGATCTCAGAAAGGCAGATCTCAAAAACCACACTACAGTGTCTGCTTAGTCTCAGAAGTCCAATACAACTCATTGCGTCCTTGGTGGACAAGATCCTGTTTAGGATCTGGAGCTGACATGTCATTCTCAATTTTAGACTGAGCATGTGGTTAGTTTGACATTACTATGACAAAATATACAATGTCTAGTCAGATCATCATTACATACACAAATATGCTTTTACTGTTTGTTCATATGCAATTACTCTTTTCTGACAAATATCAAAGAAATATATTTAAGGGTGTCTCTAGAGAGATGCAGGGAAGTTTTCATGTTTTATACCACTTATAGGCCATTGCAAATAGCCATATCTAATTTAAAGTAAAGAAATATATGTTTTCAAATTCACCAGTTATCCACACAGAATAACAAAAACCACAGACATATTTGGCAAAGCAAACTTAAAGGTAATAATGAAGTGTAGCTGATGGCCACACTGACAGTCAGAGTGAATCGGTTGCCCATTAAGTGCCACAAAAGCGCCTGATGGTTGAAGCTAAATGTTAAGTTAAGGTAATTTCCTCCCTTTGATTACAAGCTGGCTGCAAGAGTGATTTTCTTTTCTGGTGACAAACACATTCTATACAGACAGCCATTAACATTCATGGTGGGGGAGCTCGCTCGGTGAAAGTGCTTGATCACATTTCGACACACACAGAGCTTGATGCTCTCAATCAAGTTCAATGGGAGGTGATGGATTCACTTGCGGGAGGTGCAATCGGGGGTCAGGGACACTCCTGTACTCTCAATCAACACTCAGATAGAAACCGTATCTGCGCGTGGGCGTGCGTCACTGAATTAGTGTCACTCATTTGGCACGTGGCCCACGTTGTTGTCGCACAAACACACATATTGACGTTATTTTGGCCACCAAGTTGACAGGCTGCTTGTATACGACGCTCACAATTAGGCTCTGCACAACCAGTCACTCTATATTTATGGCTACGACATGCAGGCAATATTTTGAGTGCACTAGAGATCAGCAATTGTGACCGACAGTAATTTGGTCCGACATTGGTTTTGTTGCAGCTGTCGATTTCCACTCCAGCTGAAGGAACTATTACCCCATCTGAAATACCTCAAATACTCGCCACCACATCACTGCCTTCACATCATCTTCGAGTTGATCCCATTAGCTTTAAGTGTTTATAGGCTTTGAAATAGTGTCCAAACACCTGCATCATAAATAAATAAAGAAACCAATGCCCCAAAGCCATAGTCTCGCTCTGTGACAAGTAAATCACACGGGGTGCTGCAGGCTTTTTCCAATGGGCCCCGCATCGGTCCAGATTTACAGCTGGATTGCCCGTGACAAGAAATTGATGTGCTCTTGTTCTCCAGAAAAAAAAGAAAAAAAAATCTTATGGATAATGACTCACTTTTATGAATCTCACACACAGCAGGGAAAGAAACAAAGACGTGCTGCACTGTGAATAGCAATTACCAATAATGGAGAGAATATAACATGAATAATTGCGATCTGACAGATGTGGCAAGCATAAGACAAAAAAGATTAGGCATATTAAAAATGTTAGAGTGATATCAGTGATGTGTTAAGACACATTACCATGGTATTATGCCCTCTGGTAAATCATTACTTTCAGTGCTGTGTAGATAAATGCAATAAATGTGTTATACATATTTAGCAGAAGCACATATGAAAGCAGTTAAGTGTGCAAACTTGGTGGCTTGTTTTGGCTTCCCTGCTCAAAATACTTCCAAGAGGCCCGAGTTAGAATTCTTGCTGGTGTCCATTCTGGCTTTTGCTACCACAAACACTTGGAAAAGTTGGATGGATCTCCTACAGAGACAGCGCAAATAAGTCCCGCCCACGCCAGAGGGGTAAACATTCCATCGCTCTACATCGACTTTGAGTTGCGTGACCAAGCCTGCTTGTGATTTTGGGTTATTAACAAGCTAGAAAGAAAAATGCCCAAAAGCTGCTTTGTGGTGAGATGTACTCAAAAAAAAAAAAAAACAAGGTCAAGAATCCAGAATAAAGCTTTTTATAAGATTCGAAACAGGAATATAGCTGCAAGCAGCGATTTGAAGGATCCAAGCACAATCATCTGGCAATGAGTGAGAGGAAACAAAGAAGAAATCTCATTTGTCAGGATGGAGGGACGAGCAGACATAAAATACCTGGACTATATAAATACGGGGCGGCATGATTCAGGAGGTAGAGCTGTCATCCAGTGATCAGAAGGCTCCTGGTTCGATCCCGGGCTCCTCCAGAGAGCATGTTGTCCTTGAGCAAGACACTGAACCCCTAACTGCTCAGCCTCATCCATCAGTGTATCAGTGCGTGCGTGTGTGTGTGTGTGTGTGTGTGTGTGTATGTGAATGTGAATGTGAGGCAAACGTAAAGCGCATCAAGTAGTCCATAGACTAGAAAAGTACTAAATGCAGCCCTATTACCAACATTTGATGTTTCTATACATCTTTTCAACCATATTTAGCATTTGTGAAAATATAACTACATTAATGAATGAACAAAAAGACGCTGATTTCCTAAATGTTAGGTGTTTTTAGATGTAACTGAGTGAACTGTTGAATTGATGAATTGACCTGGTCTTCAGAACTGACACGGTGTTCACAAGCAGGACTAAGAAAGTGAAAATCACTCCAGCTTTGACATATCAGAATTTGAATTTGAATGAAAATGAGCATATGTTGTTTATAAACCACACCCTTTTTCACCAATCATGACAAATAATGGGACCTGCCCACCGTTAGGGATCTCCAGCTCTTACAGGATACTTAAAGGAAATAAGATATGAAACACCTGGAAAACTGTGGCAGTCAGAATGTTCACATGTACAGAAAGACTTTTGTCACTGGTAAGTCAAATATCCAAATGTGTTAGCGAAGATGTTAATTATTTTGCTGTGAGTTTGATAATCCTCAAGAGTATAAACTTTGTGTTGTAGTGGAAAGTGGATAAATGCATGTACTCAAATTAGCTTGCTTACACACTGGTTAATGTTAGCTTGTAACACCTATAGCAAACTCACCCCAAGTCATTAGCTAATTAACGGGTAAGATATGAGTAAGATTGAGTAAGATACTGTATGTTACGCCCTGTCCCTGTGTGATCAATCCAAAGCATCATTTTCATTCCCTGTATATTAAGGCAGAGAGCCAACTGCCTTCATTATGGAATTCAAAGGTCAATTGGGATTCAAGGATGTTGTGTGAATTAGGCCTTTAAAGCACGAAGGTCGACTCATAAGCCGTCTGTTCCTCTGCTCTCCTCCTTGTACAGTGCTGGAAAGTTTGATTGTTTTGGATGAATGGTTCAATTCGAGCCTGTACATCAACTCAGTGTTGTATTCATGTTAGGCCAGTAGGGGGCATGATATCCTATTTGATTGTAGGCCTATCGTTATTGTTTGTGTTTCATTACATTTTAGATGGTTGGTGACTAATAAACTGATGAAGTTTGTGCATAAGTTTTCACAGTTTATAATTTTATTGATTTATTTATTTTTACTCTGTGCTGTCAGTTGTTATTTGTTACGAAAATAATTTATAGAGTACAAAAGTGCACTTGATTTAAACTTGTTTTTTATATGGCTGGAGTTTGTTATGTCACTTGAGATTACAAGATACATTAACGCTAAGTTACATGAATTTGCTCAGAAAACACCAACCAAGCAGCAAACCACAGCAGCGTGCCTCTCCAAACACCTCAGGCTCCGTCTGTGCTGCAGGCTCTCGGTCCGCTGCGAGACGAGCAGCATGTCTGGAGCGCTGACCGCTGCCATGTGGAGTCAAGTCAAGCTCATATCTTCAGTGTCAGTTTTTGGATTCAGTACCCAACTAGCCCAATAGCTACAGGCTTGTCTAACTAAGCACGGCCATTCCTTGGAGGAAAACTACATGAGCCACAGCAACTCTGGTCAAAACAGCACAACCACTCCATACAATAAAATGGATTTCGTCACACTAGCCACCTGTATTTAATGGAAGAATGTTTCTATGATGTTTCTACCATAACATTAGTAGGCGCCTTTAGTGTAACCAACAAGTGACATTCTACTGAGCATATTTGCCTTTTTGGTATGCTTTTTCTCTCTCAGGCCTTGCAGAACTACGTCTTTGTGGTCAGTGCTACTGCCTGGTCTAGCTCGAGCTTGCAGTATCAGTATCAGAACCATTGCCATGCTCAGTCGAATCCAGCTCGATGATTCAGAATCAGTATGCATTCAAACCATTAAGTACATTAATTACGGCAAGTCCACAGGGTTATAACTATAAAACGTTTGCTTGAGAAAAATTTCCTAAGCCTATCACAGTACTTCTATAGCGATTATTTGACAGCTTCTGTGGCTCACTGTAGTCTGTACATTAAATTTACAGAATCCACATGAGATTAAAAAAGAGTAGGTGTCTATAGGCTTGCGGCAGGGAGAGGAGGGGGATCTAGACTGACACTGGAAGAGCTGCTGGCAGGGGAAAGTGAAATGCATTTGGAAGAAACAAGTACAGACCCGGTATGATTCAAGCTCAAGAACGATTCATTCAAAAAGACTCGTTTTTCCTTTTTGGCCCAGCACCGCCTCCCATAGCAGTCACAGTGCTGAACCCCAGCGGCGAGTCAGAACAGCAAATTAACTGAGCTAATTGTGTTTTGTAGATGAAATGTTAATTGCTGCAAGCACCCTTCTGTCTTGTGCTTGTTAACTGGTGTTGTGTCTTTCTGGAAGTGAAAGGTCAAAGAAAAGTGACAAGCTCCAAGCTAAACAATCAAAATGGAGCTCTACCTCCTCTTTCTGTTTTCTCCCTGCTTCCTCCCAAGTGTGGCGCAGCAAAACTAATCAACAGAGAGGCAGGTGAGTGTGTATGTTTATTTATATGCGCGTGTGTGTTTAAAGAGCGAGGGGGTCTGACCGTGCATTCTCTGGCCCCTGGGCCAACTGCATTATTCAATATAGAGATAAGAAGCTGCACTCCCTGGACCTTCTCTGATACTGCTTAACCTTAACATGAAACACACACACACACACACACACACGCACACACACACATAGACGTTCTCAGACTGACACACACAACTCCCTCTCTCTCAGCCGCTGTCTCTGTCTTATACACACACACACACACACCCACACACACACACACACACACACACTCTGCAGTGGCCATCTGATGCTCCGTAACCTTCAAAGGCAGAATGCTGCATAAAGTGTGAAAAAAGCCTTGGGGGATTCAGACTCTGGCCGCCTTCCTCCTCAACATATTACTAGGTTTGCTAATGCCATGGTCACCAGTGACAGGGAAAATAATATTTTACACCTGACAGGTTAAGGACTTTGGGAAGTACCCACAGGCAGAAAGCATGAAGCAACTGATTATTAGCTGCTAGTAAATGGAACTTGACATGGTTAATGTGGTATGTGATAAAAAGTCCCACTAAATGGTTTTAAATGTGTAATAAAGCCGGTGATGAGTTGAGTGAGTTACTAAAATAAGACTATAGAATAAGATATGGGTAAGATATTGCATTAACATTCCTTTATTTTATTACTAAGTGTTTATTACCTCATATGCAATGCAACACAATTTATTATATAATATAAAATAATCATTATATAATATTAACATATGCATCTGTTAAAATGTTTGAAAACATTGATTTAACTGATTTCTGGCCCATTTAGAAACATTTTTTATTATGCTAAACAATTACATTATTGAGCTGTTATTGCATTTTCAGTTGTTGCAAGGTAATCTCATTAGCAAAGAGGGTTTTAGTTCAAAACACCCATAGCCAGTTAAAATTTAAACTGCTCAAAATTCAGTGTCAATATTTTTTAATGAACGTCCATCAACTTTTCTGTGTCCTTTTTCTTGTTCCAATTTCTTTGTTTTCTTAGCCCAATTTTCATTTGCTATGTTCAATCACAAATAGGCGATTTTTCCTTTTTGTTTTTTTCCCCTTTAACCCGGTCCTTACCTCTGGAGTCATCAATCCATGGACCAAAATATGAATATTCCAATAAATAATGTACACTGTGTGCAGCTCCTTGGGGTAGATGGATGCTTATCATGGAGACCTTGCATCAGTATCCAAAATTGTAAAAAGCATTGGTATGCTTGATAAAATTTGTTTATTTGATGTATCCATCATCCTGCACCATACCATGATTCCCCCATGTATCAATTACTGTAATATAGTCTGGGTCAGCACTCTCCAAAGCAAACTAAAAACAAGCAGTGTGAATAATAAGGTGGTTATATAGAAAACACACTTCTCAGCCTCTGTTTTGCAAATTAGGCATTCGCAGTGTTTATCAAGTGAACCAGCTGCAGGTCGCTTAAAGGTACAGTGTGTAGGATTTTAATTGAGTCAAAGACAGAGCGGGATATGATATTCATAAACATGCTTTTTCTTAGTGTAGAAAAAACAGAAATGGAGAATTGTATTTTTTTTCCCATACGGTTATAGAATTAGTCTTTTTATCTTCATAAACCGCAGGTTTCAGTTTTATGTAGGCTGCCATCTTGTTTCACCATGTTTCTACGGTGGCTCAGATGGACAAACCAGCCCAAAATACAGTTTGCGACTGTTGTTTTGTTGCTTTCGGCCTTATAACCATTAATCCTACACACTGCTCATTTAATGTGTTTAATGCTTCTTAAAGAGGATACTCATTTTTAATTTTTTTTTTTTTTCCAGAGCATTTATATTTAATCATCAATTCCATAACTATCCTACTTGTAACTGTGATGCCATCTTAGATCTCCTCATTCTCGCAGTTCTTTATATCAGTTTAGTTTTATTCATAGAAGCTCCAGTTAATGGAATTCACTCCCTTCACACTTTATAGATTCATCTTCAATGCAGTAGCCTACAAAAAAGCTTTGAAATCATATCTGCTGACTGGCCATAATTCACCACACGGGTAGCTCATATAATCTGTGGTGTGAAAAAATCTATGGGCCAATGCTCTGATTGATTGCATTGCTATTAGTTTCAGTTCAATAAATCTTTATTATCTCTGGAGGGCAATTACAGAACATGTAAAATCCCAAACACAAAACCAATAAATACACAGTGGATACAGTAAAAGGGCTAAAAAGTGTGGTGTCATTAGGACCTTTTCATCTCATTTTTAAATAATTTAAAATTCTATTTTTTTGTGAAATTTACCACATAGTTTAGCATTGATTTGAACCCTGACAAAAATCATGTGCTGAAATGTGTTGGTTTCAGGAGTAAATTGGTTGACTGGAATCCTTTGAGTCTGTTTCCCTGCATTTTCAAAGCATCTCGCTGGTGGTTAACGTTGTGCCAGAACACTAACTCAACAGTTACACAACCAGTCAGAATTTTGGTGCTGTTGATCTGTAAATATGTATTTTATCCAAACATGTAATTTTGTATGTGTCAGGTATTACTGCAGCACATATATCAACTGAAAAGCATCAGCTGGCACCACTTTCTGTGGTAGTCATAATTTTTCTCCAAGGACGGCAGGTTAGATTTGAAGGGAGTGACAGCAAACACAAATTATTAAACGACTGTTTTATCAAGATATGGTTCGGCTAGTTATTGACAGAAAAACATGCCGGTCATCTCCATTTACGACTGCACGCCGTGTCACTGTGGAGGAGGCAGTGGACACTGTGTATGTTTTCTGTGACAATAAGCTCAGTTAGCATTCATAATGAAGGTGGTTTGATCTCCAGAGGTTCTCACTACTGTGTGAAGAAACTGTGACAACAACACAGACTCCATGAGACCCACGAGACCCAGGACATCAAGAACATTTGAGCAGCACAACACGTAACAGACAGCTTTGGGAATCTCTCTCGAGGCTTTCTTTGTTAGGCATCGACCCAAGGTGACATCGTCACTTTCGACAGATTCAGAGAGTGTGTAATTGCAGGTCTAGTAGAAGGTCAAGTGGCCTTCCTGTCCTCAAGGCTCTCTTGAGGTCAGGGAAGACTCACCTCATTAACAAGGGACGCCACACACACGCACACACACAGACACACACACACACACACACTGAGGCATGGGGCTAAACCTCTATAAGCAGCTCTGATGAGCGCCATTAGGTCTGATCAAAGCAAGTGATTAGCCTCAGCCTGAAGCAGAGACACAGATCGAGGCAGAGCGAGCAGAGACTTTAAGGATTAATGATACTGATGAGCCAACCTGAATAGAAAAACAGCAAATATAAACCAGAGCAAAAACACTGTGAGACTCGCACAAATTCACAGTATGTGTATAAAGTATGTATATCAGAGTTTGCTAATGCTATGCTAGCTTGTCCACAGCTGTGTAATACAACATATCGAGAGTTTAGCTGATATTCTCAGTGAATCAACAAGTAGAAAAGTTTAACTGGCATGCTCGTTAACAAACTGTGATGCAGAATCAGATCTGGACTGTTTATGTAGGCCGTGATAGGAATCGACAATTATCAAATTCAAGCCTCGCTGCACAAAGCAGCTCAAACAATAGAGATTGTGGAATCTGGGCATATGAATTTTAGACATGATTTATGTTGGGTGTGATGATGCATTACTTTGTTAGATGTTAAGAAATTAATTTTTCAGTTTTAGTAATAAGATCAAATCACATCCTGTTCTCAGATTTGATCAGGATTAGTCAGGACCCTCTCATATTAAACTAGCGTTGATGAGAGAGGGGAAAAAATGTGACTTTTCCTGAGTGGAGGTATTCCCACTAGTTTGAATTTCTGATTGTTTACTGGACAGGTAAATGAGTTATCCTAATTTTCGATGATGAAAAATGCAATTTCTCAATTTTGGTATTGGATATGGTAACAAATTACCGTCACCACATTACTTCTGGGATGACTTGTTTCTGAGTAACAAGTCTCATGCTCTGAGAAACTTTTTTGTCTACTTGATTTTAGAGAAAATGTTATCATTCTATATTATTATAAAATTGTTGTTATTATTAAAGGGACATTAAATAGACGAACTGGGGACCTAAGAGTACGACACAGGGCACAGGGGTAAGTTGGGGTGAAAAGGCAGTTTATTCAAGGAGCAGAGGAGCGGGGAACGTCGGGAGGCCTGTGAGGTGTGGCAGAGCGTGGCAGACTGAGCAGGTGGTCGTGGGCGGACAGACAGGACCAGGCAGGTGACCTGGACAAAGACAGGAGAATTAGACCGAGAGCGAGGAGGTGCAGTACACACAATGCTGACACTAACGTGACTTGAAGCGTGCAACAACTGACTGCAGCCGTAGCAACGATCTGGCGATGGCTGCAGGCGGGCCGGGGCTCTCGTAGACAGAGGTGATGAGGTGATGAACTGCAGCCGAGATGCAATGCAGAGGAGGAAGTGGAGCCAGAAACAAAGAGCGATGCCTACACACACACACACACACACACACACACACACACACACATGGGAAACACTAGCACACCCTCTATTGATCACCAAGAAGTTGCAGCAACATAGACAGGCTTTTGTCACATTTTATAGTGGCTTGTTAATGACATAAATGGCAAAGTCACACTTTCATAAAACAGAATAAGCCATATAGCTATTCAGGAGCATTTAGCGGGTAAATAATATATATGTTATGGTTTATATGGAAAAACATGCTGGTCCATTTGTACATTGCACATTACATGGGTGATAGGGCAAATATACAAATAGCTCTTCACACGTTCCCACATATTCCAGTTTATGTGAACACGTGCCAATTCAAGTGAAAATTATTTACATTTACCAGCTTGTTTGCAAAGTCTTCAACTCTGTGATGACATAACACAATCCATGTCCAAACACTCATTTAACTCAACATTCAAATGTAAACAAGTTGAAAATGTTTCATTCATGTCCATTCATGTAGCACCAATCAGTCGGTTTAGTGGTCTGTTCACAAAACCCAGCCATAAATACAAGTATAACCTATACGAACTGAAACTTTAATATATACATTTATAGTCACAGAACCATTACATAGATTGCATAACAGTAAACAAACAAAAGAGAGAGAGAAAAAAAAACCAAATTGAATTCAGTACCATATCTGCATAGCTGCATAGGATGAACAGCCTTGCCTATGAAAGACACGAGCTGTAGGCCCTTTCAGCTCACATGCAAATGACTTCATTAATTAGACATGTCATGCCCTCGTGCACGTGATTAGTTAAATTTAGTGACACGGAGCATGTTAACGGCAGCAGGCTCAGGTCCCCTCCCTCCTCACTCTCAGGTAACGTGTTCAGTCAGAGAGAAACGTTTGACGACGACATGATTAATGAACACGCAAGCTGGGCTCGGTGGGCACGGTATTGAAATATATATGCATAAATTATATATGGGACTAATACAGGGCACATCTCCCTGCTTCCTCTTGGCTCATTTGTAATGATTAATTACACTGCAAGGGATTGTGGGTAATTACCTTTGAAAATACTCATTTGCAAGGTCACAGGGTGTTCGCTATATACTAAGAGCATTAAGGCTAATATATACAGTGCCTCGCCTGATGGGAATAGATATCAGTTGTATAATAAGCTGCATAAGGTTTTCCAGGGTGAAGGAATCAGCGGAGGAATGTGGCAGCAGCGCAGCACCACCCTGCTTTGTCTGAGAAACAGCCCGAGATAGGGAAATGGGAGAAAATTATCTGTGAACCAAAGTGACATGGGGAGATTAAGTTTGAGGGAGTATGTGAGTGATCTGTAAAAAAAAAAAAAAAAAACATTTTTCATTGTCGCGCATTGTCACTTTCTCTCCTTTTATCTCACGGTAATGATCCCGTGCCTCAGATTTCCCACACTGTCTGGTTGCCTGGGAGGAAAATTAAAGCATGTTTCCGTCATACGAGAAGATAACATTGGCTCATGGTATCTGTGAAGCTTTTGTGTGAACAGAAGAAGAAAAAAAAAACGAAAAGAAAAAAAAAAACCACATCCTCCG
>OMLF01020302.1:0-28596 GCA_900302615.1 Holocentrus rufus
TGTAAATGCAGTTGATGGTGACTGTTTACGAAGCAAGGTTAAGCACTGCATCACTGTGACATGTGTTTGCAGGTTTAATATTCCATCATGTGGAGCTGAGCCACCTAGAGCTTTAGATAAGCCATTCCTTCCTGTATCCATGGAAACGGGGTCCACCGCCCTGACCTGGGCATCTAATAAAATGAAAATGTTTTCCTTTTTCAGTTTACGTCTCCTCCCCTTCCCTTTCACCCACTCACATGCTCGCTTTCTCTGTCACTGTCACAGTGTGTCTCATTCCCAGTTTTGTTGAATTCCCATGGTGCACTCTTGCCGCTTCATTGGTTACAGCATAGGTTACAAACACACTCAGTAGGCATGTGTATCAATTACACAACCCAGACTATACAATCTAATGAGGAGAGTAAAAAAAGTTGCCTCAGAGGAGCAAGCACACAGACAACTGTTCTGTCACATATGGGAAGTAGGGGATAAAAGAGTTCGGTATTCATTTATTGTTTTTCATTTCCCAAGGGGGGAGAAATTAAGTGTATTTAGGGTTTTGTGTATTATTAAGCATTGATATGGATGCACAGAAGAAAGGAAGAGCTTTGACAAAGTAATAGAAGGTGTTGGAAAGCAAAGAAAGTGAAGGAAAGAAAGTGACCTGTCTGGGCAAACCATGACGCACGCATGCACACACACACACACACACAGGTTCAGCTTACACAGAGTCTGGCCAACACGACATGACACAACTCGATCATAGCACCTGTTTCTGCAGCCGGCCTGTCTACTTTTTGCCACCCAGACACAGACTGTCTGATTTCTCACTTTCTGTCTGTCTCTGTCTCTCGCTCCCTCTCACTATAACTATCACATCTACAGACACATTATTTCACCTTTTAGAAGGTTAATACTACTACAGTGGGCAGTAGAAGTTCCACATAGCCACTACACAGTTGCATCTGATAGAGAGCAAGCAAATGCTAGTTACCAGTTTTGAAAAGAATTATACTGTACCAGCTCGGAGAGTGTTCTTCATCCTCCAACGCACCCTCTTCTTCCTCCTCCTCTGCATCCTGAGCTTTGGCTCTTGCAGGCCTCCTAACACAACATTAACCCGCCCACATCTCTCACCATTCTCCATGAGGAGAGCAGCATTGCCCAAGTGGAGTACCATCCACAGTCCTATCTAAAATACCAGTGAAAGGACCAACAATAGCTCTTTCTTGTGATATCTTCAGTGGGCGCTGTTTCAGTTGGGCTGCACACTGTACCACTGTTCCTGTACTCTCAGGCTTAGGTCAGATGCCTATACTGTCTCTGCAGCATTCAGCTGAACGTCTTGAACACATTCCAGTGGAGTGAGGTGTATTTGAGAATGCCTGGAGAACTGTACTTGCCCCGGCAACAGATATGTCAGATATCCACCTACGGCCTAGTCTGATTTTATAGAGCTGTATATTTCTGCCTCTGCTAAAGTGCAAACAGGGGGTTTAGGTTTGGTATTAAGAGAAATGTGATGTGTGATGGTACTACATTAGTGGTGTTTGTGTCGGGGTAAAATTACATGATCAATAGTACTCCAGAACAGCGATGAGTGTATCATAACAATAGTCTGTCAACTCTAGCCTCGGTGTACAGTATATCTGTGTTTGCACTTTTTTTGGAGACGAGAGCGAAAGAGAGGGAAGGATGTATGTGTGTTTGATATTCCTCCTGAGCAGGAATGGAGGTGACTCCATCCCTCTGGCACCTGCAGACGTTACTCTGTAGCTGGTTGCTCACTAGTTGAAGAATGTGTGTTTACCCCTGTTGTCCTAAGTTGCTAAGGAAAGATTCATTGCATAATTGCCGTTATCGGTAACAAGGAGAGGAAGTTGGACCCCGGACAGACCTGATTCTGGGCCATGTTCATGAGTCAGGATGAAGCAGTGCCAGTTTGTCAGCACTACTTTAGCTCTCCATCTTTTATGATCAAAGTGAAATGGCGTTGGATAGTGGGTGAAGAACTTGGAAGCAGCCTTCCAGGATCTTGCTGCTGCATGCCTAACAAAAGAGTATGATAACGTGAGTGAATTCATAGCATTTGAATTTGTCACCACACAGAGTTGGTAGACAAACAAACTGGCGCCTGTTATCAAATAGCAGGTGTTCGTGATTAAATTGCAGGTGTTCATAACGAAATAACATGGAGTGAGCAATATTTATGACAATGTATCATACTGATGGGAAATGCATAAAAAATATGAGAATATATGAAAAGAGATGCAGGCAGTGTGAGAGCATTCATCCCTCACATGGTGGAATAACAGCCAATTTTGTAATCTCAGTTGGAAGTGATAGACATAAGGGGAAGATAAGCTGTGTCAGTAAGAAAATGAAAAGTTTTGCACTTCTGTTGAAGTTAGTAACAGTTTTTGTTGGATGATGTTCAAGTACTGGCTTTCAAGAATCAGTAAAACTGTAAAATGTAACACAATGCTATGTCATTCCCCTGTGTTCTTCTTAACTGAGTCAGTTCCATTACACTGTTGATTTCTGTGTCCAGAAATGTCTGTCAAACCCAGAACGTTGACGGCAGAGGAAGAGAATTTGCTTCGCAACCAAAAATGAAAGTAGACAATCAGTCGGCTGCCAAAAGAAGCAAATATTTCTCTTGGTGTGTCATTAGAGGGGGAATGGGATGTTTTGCTTAGCTGTGGAACGGCCAGGGGTGAAGATTGGAGGGTGCAGTGGCGTGCTTGTATGGCACTTACTAATTGCAATGTTCTACTCAGAGGATCCGTTTATAATGATCACTGCTGTAATGCGGCATAACATCTGGACAGAGATCAAAAGAAGACAGACCAAAAGATCAAGAAACTTGAGTAGAATGTGGTTGGAATATAAGGAGAAACGAAATTGGCCTAAATTTAGCAGTAGAAGTGCAAAACATTTTGAGTTTTAAGTGTACTCTGAATTTGGTCGGGTCATTGGCCCGTGTGTTAAAGCAAGAGGTTATCATCCAAGGTTACCTGGTTCATTTGTCAACTGTGGCCCTGCAAAGCCAGAGAGCAGTACAAGCATTTCATGTAACAGTGAAAAACTGCAACAGACACGATTTATAACCTACACCAACACAAATATTGGAACAGAAGTGGACTGCATAATTAAATAACAACTGTGGGTCTAAATGTTTGTCTGTGTTCAATCTAAATCCTAGTCATGACCTTTGACCTTTTTAAAATACAAAAAAAGTAGTTCTGCTGTTTGCCTCTGCAGAACAGAGGCTACTCTCTAGACTTTTATATTTTGATAGCTTACGTGGCACAAAAGTCAGCTGCTTTTGTAACATCTTATCAGGAATGCAAGGTAAAACATGATGGCTGGTACAAAAGGCCCACCTGCCCCTGCAGACATCTTGGACTGGACGAGAGAAAAGTCCTCTTTTAATTTGTCCGTGTCAATCCCCTTGAGACTCTGCTGAAGTGCTCCCATTGAGACAGCATTCACACTATTGTTTGACCAACTTCAGACAAGAAAAAGTTTATGCTGGCTTCATAATTTCCATGCACTGATCACAAAGGACGCTTGTTTGGGGCTCTTGTCTCTCTGTGTCTCTGAAATCTTGGTCATTTCCTCGTTGAGGGTTAAGGGGAGGAGTGGCTCTGTGGACTGTGGCGGCTGACAATCCCGCATTGTGTGTGAACTGGTGCTGCTCCACAAAGGGCCCATTGTGGAGAGTGGCGGCCCAGAGAGAGGGGACAGGGTCTAGGCTAGGTGACAGAGAGGTGTGGGTTTGGGGGGCCTGGCTCTGGGGGCTAGAGCCGCGGTGGCTGGCCCAAAGTAGAGGCGTGTATTGGCGCTCAGCTGACACGATGCTGGGTCTGGGAGCGTGCACACGTGGGAGAGGAGTCCCGTGCTGCTTGCTACACAGCCCCTGCACCACACACAGACTGTTCACCCACACATTCACCGCCCACTGCATGTAAGCACCCAGTCCTCAATCTCTGACAGGGCCATAACAGTTACATGAAAAGCAGTTTTTTCATCAGAACTGGTTGTCAGCCTCTGATTTATTTTCATGTGCCAAGAAAATCCCATGCTGTGATGATAACACCAAGGGTTTAAGCTGCTTGTACAACTGTTCCCTGAATTTGGAATATTTTGTTGTTTATCCTCTTGTGACCCCAGCTCAAGGACAGGCCCACGTGTGTGATGTACTCTTGATTTGTTTACATAGACAGATGGCCGAGCGTTTCCAATGTCATAGTCCAAAAAGTCTCTCTTTTCGCTGCTGTTCCCCCTGGCCACTAACTAGGCACTTAATCTCGCTTCTTTCACCTTCTACAGTTCTGTCCCTAGTCTCCAAAACTTCTATCGCTCTCCATGTCTGACAGTGACAGGGCTCTCAGGTCAAGCTGACGCCAATCTCTCTGTCCAATCTGAAGCAGGCCCAGGCCCTCGCCCAGCTGTCCCAATGTCTATTTGTCTGTCTGTCTGTCAAGCCCGGCTGTTGCTCTGGCCTCTCACCTTGGTGTCAAGGGCCCTTCCACACCATGCACCATTTTAAAGCCATGGGCATAAGAACCAAGCCATAATGACCAACTGAGTCAGTCCCACTGTGAAACTCTTGTTTTGACATGAGAAGTGGCAAAGGTCGTACTACCTGCCACACCATGCTGCTCAAATTTTCAGGTCTCAGGTCTTTAGTTCTCTAACTCTTTTTCCTCTTTTTTAAGGGTTAGCCCTATCTACTGTCCGGCTTTTCCATTCGGCTGTGCCAAACTGTCGTTTAACAGTGATATCTATTACAATACAGACAATGGAAAAGGAATTGAGAATGAAAGTGGCATTTAACAGCAACGGGGTAAATGGGGCCTCTCAACCGCCCTTTGGGTGGGATTCCCACAAACTGTTAACTATTGACTGCTCTGTCCACATCAGAAGCCTTCCATAGGCTTAAATTACTCTGTGACTGACAGGCTATGGTTATGTTGTACATATTGGGCTCTTGAGTCAGATTTATTTGGTCACTAGCTAACTTGAACCTGATACCTTTTAATTTCGTCTCCCACTCTCCATCCTAATGTATTCAGATTTCCTGATGGCTGTAATTTATCATCTGTGGGTCTTGGTACTGATGACTTGGGACCTCTGTGGTATTTTGGTGTCTGTAATTCTGCCTGTATTTTTAGTGCAAAGAAGGTAGGACCCAAAGGTTGTTCAAACAGCTGCCCATGCCCAGCCTCCTTAGTTATGCTGCACTCACGTTACTTCATTGAGCAAATATAAATCCTCAGTCAGCTTGAGCTTATCACGGTTTCTCCCTTGCTTAAGTGAGTCATTTGGAGGTCAGACAAAGCAGAAGTCAAATCCCTGAAGTGGTAATGAGTGCAAGATATTTGTCTGCTTACAGTTGTGTTTTTCCAAGAATGTCTCCACACGTGTTTGACTAGCAAATACACACAAAATAGCTTTATTTTGACAGCATGTATGACTAGCACAACAGCTATTCATTGAGCAACTAGCTCTAAATAGATCCTCTTATCTGCTCAAAGTCAAGCCAGTAAGTCTCCATTCATTGTAAATGAGCTGTGCCCACATACACAAAGCCATTGTGTATTTAGATAAACCTGCATGTAAAACCTTCAGTCAGTGTACACACACCAGTATTATGCTGGCAGTCTTGTGGCCACGTTGTTTATGGCTGACAGATGGCATCCATGTCGTCGTGCATAGTTGGGTTTGCACCTCACAGCCAGGCATCAGACAGATTAAAATCAAACCCGCTCAGTGAACCCATGAACTTGCACTGTTTATAAATGGAACAGACAGTCTTTTTCACAGGTCCGTTCAGCGGGCAGTGTGCTGGGGGCATAATATAGATGTTTGCAATTGGCACAAGAATAATAAGCGTTACGTCACTGTGTGGCATGTGGCTTGGTAAGAAAATTGACGCTTGGGTGAACTGTTTTGGAAGATAGTTTGAAAGGCCATGTGGAGCAAATGTGGGCATGTTGAGTGGCATTCATCACCCTATTTAACACTTTCTCCTTGTCTCTCTGTTGTGCCCTCCAGCCCAGCACTCTGCCCCAGGGCACCATCAACATGAACCAGTGCTCTGATGTCATCGATGGAGAGTCCAGAACAGGCCAGAAGAATTCGCTGTGCATCCTCACCCCTGATAAAGAGCACTTCATAAGAGCCGAGTGTAAAGAAATCATCAATGGGTAAGACATAATGATCCAAGAATGTGATCTGATAATTTAGGCTGCACAAAAGAATAAGTTTGCCATTATATCTTATATAAAGAGTCTAAAGGAAATGATGTTTTGGATGAGCAGTATGGTTTATGTTGCTCTGTTTTGGGTTGAGTCAGTAGGGATGACAGAGAGGTGGAGAAGGGAGAAGAGTTGTGCGCAACTACTTATGCTGCCAGCGCTGCTCTGCCCCCTGCTGTCTGCTCTGGGATTAGCTTTCAGAGAGTTGTAATCCACACTGCAATGACAGTGCACATTCTTGAGCTATTTCCTCTACCTGCCTCACTGCTCTCTCTGGCTGCGTTCGCAAATCCCCATAACCCCCGATGCACTTCTCCATGCTTTGCCTATAACACTCACAATATACAAGCTGTAAGCCTTATAATTCAGTCTTTTTCATCTCTGCAGCTCCACATTCAAAATATGCTTCTGCACTGCATCCTCCTCTGTGGCTGTAGCATACCTATTATACAGCTATTCTTGAGAAAGTGTGACTCACAACACCCCCTCTCATTATGTTACCTGCTCTATCATTGCTTGCATCTCAATCTACCATCACCTCACTCCTATTCGATGGATCTGTGCCATCCTGCAGGCATATTGGCCTTGGCAGGGATGTTGCCATGTGACAAGGGGTTGGCCACAATGATAAACACCCAGTTTTGGAGACTGTTTTGTTTTTGTTTTGTCCTCCGTTGTGGTTTGGTTAAGTCTTTCTGCACCACAGTGACTGACTTAATGGTTCCAGTCGAAACAGTATGACCGCATTATCTGTGCTGTGCCGTTTCAACAGTAATGGACTGTTTATTTCTGCTTTTTGATGCTGAGCTGACTCTGCAGCAAGATAGTCACTAAGTAGATAACAGTGGTGACCTCTTTAAATGGCTGCACTGTTCCACATGACATGGCATCCTTCTTTTCTTTGTGAATAGTGAAAATAAATTGTCGGGGGAAATCAGTTGAGACCAGGCCCAGGCTTATGACGCTTTGTGTTTCACCTTGGGGGATGAGACAGGGACTGAAGGTACTGTTGCTGCATCAGCTCACTATAGAGAGGGTAGAAGTGTATTATTTGTTATAGCTTTGACTTTATGTAGCTGATTTCAGTTCACAGTATCATTTAAGCTCCTGACCGTTGTCCCAATCCTGTTTTTTTTGTTTTGACCCCACCACAGGTGAGGGCCTTGTCTAGTCTGTGTGGTAATTTATTGCTTTCAGATGATGATTTTGACCCTTTGACTGTCTTTTTAGGTGGCAGGAGGCTCTGACTGTCTACCCAAGGACCAACAAGCAGAACCAGAAGAAAAAGCGCAAGGTTGAACCACCCACTCAGCAGGTACTGCACCCACTCACCCACTCCATGTAAAGTGCTCTTAATTCAATCACACTGTCAGCAACCAAAATCAGAGGTCATTTAAAAAAAAAAATTACAAGAGGAATGGTCTTGCTTTTTGTTGAACTTTACTGCATTTTTATGGAAAACTGAAAACAGGAATACTGACATAACAGTGTGTCTGCATATGTATGTAGTCAAGGTAGGATAAGGACAGGATGGTGCCTCAACCTTGAAGAAAATGTACTGTGTAATAAGATTGGTCTTGAAGTGACTGAATAAGATGGGTCATTACTTTTAAGTGCAGTAACGACTCTTAACGTGCTTTTTACACAGTATCTGTGCTTATTTGACAGCATCTAGTTTGCAATTGAAAAAGTTCCAAATGACAAACAATGAGTCCTATCTGGTTACGGAAATGATGTTGTGTTTGCAGTTGGAGGATGGTTCTGCCTCTTTATCATCAATAGACGCATATAATGAGATAAAATGAAATGAATCCCATGCAGAAATTGGGTCATTGCAGCAGCAAAGTATATAGGGACAAGCAACCATGAGACATCTAGGCCAGGAGCGTGCAGGTTTTCACTCCTACCAAATCCTATGCCGTACCTGCATAGATGTGTGTAGGGGCGTGTGTATACAAAGAGAGATACTTCGTTCTGTCCTTGTGCATCCTCAAGTTACATGTAATAGAAGACAGTAAATGAATACATGAGTAGATGAATACACTACATGCTGTATGTATACACTGCATGTATTGGTCATAGTGCTCATTGTGAATAGCAAATGAATGATAATGGAAACACTTTCATTGTACAGTGGGTGTTACTAATTAAACATGAAACTATTGTCAAATTGTACAATTATTAAACCGTAACTGATAAAGGTGATACAATATCACCCATTTTGCTATAAAACTTTATTATTCTTTTGAGTCCAGATTTTGTCAGTGTTGCAGTTTCACGAAGTGCTACTTGATGAAATCAAATAACATTTTCAAGAAAAAGATTGGTTACAACAATGAAGAGCAATTTTGTTTTCATAGGTGCACTATTCATTCAGTTTGTCTTGGCTCACGAAGGCCAACTAAACTATCATGTTGTTAGCAGGCATCAAAACGTGGCAAAAAGCAAGCAAGCAATCCAGGCCGATGATAACAGCTGCTCTCTAAAATAACATTCTGCAATGTACCATAATCCTCTTGCTTGTGCAGTGAGGCCTGGCAGTTGCTCTGTTGCTCTGACACAGCAATGCTGGTGCTCCCCATTTCACTGGTAAGTCAGCGAACTGCTGTCACACTTACTGCACAAAGTCCTACCTGCTTGATCATTAACCATCTGGGCCTTGACAGTGTTTTTTTGTCTTTGATTATTTTAGTTAGAGCATGAGGGATCTGTCAAACCAGTGCACTGTTTATAAATGCAGTATTTATTCAATTTTGGGGCACTCATGAAGACAATCAGAGGCACAGCTTCTAGGACAGCAGGGTGCATTGGCAAGTAGGGAGACTGTCCAACTAGAAGGCCTGGGTTCAAGTTTATGGGACAGCAGGCGTCCGCTGAAGTGTCCTTGACCAACAGACTGAATCCCTACCAGCTTCAGGGGTGCTGTTTTGTAGCTAACCTTGTGCACATGTTTCTATTTATGAAGATAGATGGATAGATAGATGGATAAAATTATAGGATGTAATAGCTAAACTGCAAAGTTGAGCAACCAGAAACCAAAACACAGTTTCATTTGACAGTTTCAGAGCATGGTGAGCACAGGCAAAGCCGAAAAGTAATATGTGAATTCCACTTTTGGGTGGCTTTTGCCCTAAGTATGAAGTCACAGTATTGCCTCATGGATCTATGAGCCATCCATGAGGCACACAATGCCCAGAGGGAAATGAAATGCAATTTTTCATGTCAGTGCAAGCTTACAAATGCTGCAGTAATTTCCTTGGTAGTCAGCTACAATATAAAATAACAGGGCAAGGTAAAGGTACATCACTGTAATAATAGTTTTAATAACAAGATGAAGTAAGGGCATTTCATATTGAATGGTACAGACCACCCACCTTGGGTTACAGTTGTTATTTTCCTTCTCTCTCTCCTTTTTGATGCGAGGCCAGATTTGTGGTGGGGGAACACAAACTTGTCTCTGAAGTTCATTGTCTGGTTTCTCTAATGACGGTGCCCTGAATCTGACTGGCCTTACTGAGCTTACACAAACAGGCTCATTTGCAGAGGGACAGTAGAGACACAGTGGTTGACTTGTTTATCTCATATGGTTCCTGTCATTTCCCTTGCCATTGTTTTTTTTTTTGTTTTTGTTCCTTCAACAAAGTTTCTTTGAGTAGGTATTAGCCTGCCATTTTCTTAAATTTCTCTGTGAACCATCTGCATTTGTTTATATTTAATTGTCACTCCAGTTACCTTAGGTTATCCCATTATCACTATTTTCATTTCTTTCACTCTTCTGTTTGAGCCTCCCTCTCTGTTCCATATACTCACTGATAACAATTTCTAAATGCCGTCAATGACCGAGGAGTGAGTGGGGCTCAGTCTGTTATATAATAATATGATACTTCTGTATTACACAATTCCTACTTCTCTCTGTCTTCTTTGGTTTTGGTGCGTGTTTGTAATGAGTCCTTACTGAAATAACAGTGGAGCTGCTTGTACATACATCTACACACCATGCCAAATCCAGGCTATATAATTAAGGCTGTTAACCTGTGAGAGTGATGATGCTTTTATTGCTTGTCTCCGGTCAGTTTGCATCATTGTCTCGTGGGGCGAGTCTGTACTTTTTGGCAGATCTCCTTCACAGAGTATGAATACATGACATATGATGAAGCTCATTACCCCCCCAGTCGTCAGTGTCAAGGCTATGTCTACACCTGAAAGCTCTCCACCCACTATAGTGTATATATCTTATTGGAGAGACACAGGCAACCTCTGTATAATAATGAGCACAGGAACACCTGTTTGCCTTCTGGGAAGTGCCCGCAAAGTCAAACACCTGACAATGACAAAGAGGAACAAATGCTCTGACAAAAATACTGATAGGTATTGCTGTGTTGAATTGGAGCTGAAACCAGTCTATCTGTCTGCCCCTCCAGATTTCTCTGCTGCTCTTTATCACTAAAAGCCATAACTTTTTATAATGATAATCCCTCATAACAATTCCACAGAAGTAGGTCCATATCCCTAAGAAAAAAACCCCACAAAAGATTAAATAGCATAGATCAAGTAGTCATAAAGTCAGAGGTCCCTGAACTTAAATTAGACCTCAACTTTAGACACTTTAATTTTAAGTTGACATCAGGTTATCAAGTCTACCATCATTGGTAAGCAGTAGATGTGCACATTAACATAAAAGGCTTTTTGTGATTGGCAGGGCGGAATAACTCCAAGCCGTTGCTTTTCCACCGGAGACATGAATGGATACCCAGTGAGTTCAGTTTGGCCAGACTGCTCATCTTTCCACACTGAGTGGCTTTGAAATCCCCAGTCCTTATAAATCATCCCTAATTCTAATTCCAGTCAATCTAGGTGAAGGGGGAATAAAGCGGACATGCTCTTTGCATCTCTCTTTTTATTTTTGAAAGAATGATCCTTAGCGCAGTGGCATGTTTGTGGTGATTGAAATGGGCTGCCAGAGATTATATTTGGAGGGGCTCTTTGCTTCTCTATCGCTATCAGAAATCTTGCTTTCACTTCTTATTGGCTCAAATGATGTAATGGGTGTGCTGATCACCAAAGGGATTGTGATTATGACGCAGAGCTTTGAACAGACTTTGACCACAATAGCAATAAGTCTTTTTTCCTTTTTACTTTGCATTTATTAATTCGTTAAACATGGTAAGTTTGCATTTGTTGGGTTTTTATATCCTTATCATATTTCCACTCTACAGAATGTCTTCATTGTTTGCTCTTTGTCCTCTGCATTCTTTAATAAGGCAGGTGCGACTGCTGTGAAGGAGCTCTTTGTTTTTTGTTCAGCTGTCTCTCTTTGTGTCTCGCTCTTTCCTACGTATCCTTACACCATTTCCCCCAGTACTTGTCCATTTACTATTATGATGGAAATAAATCAAATCCAGTTCACTCTGACCTGGATTTGACATAAAAGCGAGACATTTGAGTCGAGAGACTCGTTAAAGACCAGTGTTGTGCAATCATGTGTCATGTTAGGCCAAGAGACTGTTGGTTTCCCTTCCAGCCAAACGTCACAGCAGCTAATTTCACTGAATAGCGCGCCTTTCAAGCAGAGAGGGAAAAACTAATTAGTGAAATCACCTGCTGTAATGTTATTTGGAAGAAAAACCTGCATTCTCTTGGCAAACCATGGCAGTGATTTGACACTGTTACAGTAGACATGGCCATAGTATTACAACGCTGCACATTCACTTATTCATTTTCTCTGTTAATCTCTTTTCCTCTATTCCTTTTTTGTTTAGTCTCTGTGCAACCTTACCTCCCTTCATCTCCTCTCCTCCTCCCATCCCCTCCACCCGTCCCTAATCCCTACCCAGGAGCCCGGCCCGGCCAAGGTGACAGTGACCAGCAGCAGCGGAGGCAGCATCCCCTGCCTGCCCAGCAGCATTGCCAGTGCTGAGCGTGTCCCGGCGAGCCGCGCCAGCCTGTGGCAGGAGGAGGGCCGCTGGAGCAGGGCCACCATCCCCTGCAGCCGCAGCGCGTCCTGTATCAGCCAGCTGGCACAGAGCCACTCAGTCTCTGGTGTCACCACTCAAGATGGTGAGAACTAGGGAGAGGGCGTGCATATTCACACACACACACACACACACTCCAGCTGTTGTTTCAGTGTTACATAAGGAGAGAGTGAGGTCACTTTGGGAAATAGTTTGCAGCTCACAGTAAACAGATGTATTGCCACTTGCAGTTTTGTTTAACACACTTTTAGTTCACTTACTCAGCTTGAACTGAACTATAATTTATATGAAATTGTCAGTAAGAACTCTGTGTGCATGCTTTCCCCAGACGGCAGCACCATGAGCACCGGACGCAAGGTACGAGTGGAGAGCGGTTACTTTTCCCTGGAGAAGACCAAGTCGGAGCCCTCACCACAGTCTACACAACCCTCCCAGCCGCCCCAACACCTGCCCCTGTCCTCTTCAGCGTCCTCCTCTTCTCTAGGAGCCCCCAACCACAGGTACAACGCTGATTCAGACCCCAACACCTCTCCTTATTACCCTTCCCCAGACTCCCTCCCTTCCCCAGGCGCCCTCCTGTCTCCCACCTACTCCACCATCAGCTCCTCTCAGAGCTCGCTGGACTCTGAACCCAGCAGCAGTGCACCCAGCTGGGATGGGCGCAGCGGTGGGGGAGGGAGCGTTAGTAGTGTCGGCGGAGGAGGAGGTGGAGGAGGCCGAGTGGGCCGCTCTGGCAGGGAGTACGCGGCGCTGTCGGATGTGCCACGGGCTCGCAGGATGAGCTACCGCGAGGCATTCCGCTCGGAGAAAAAGCGTCAAGAGCTGAGGGCGCGGACACGGAGCCCCGGCAGAGAGGAGGTGGCCCGGCTGTTTGGGGAGGAGCGCAGGTGAGAGGACAAGGATGAAAGACAGCACATAGACAATACCGTCAGTGTCTTGCCACCTGCTGTAATATTATGACTTGTGCTAAAAGACCAAATCAGTTCTGACCACAAATCACATAGCAGATTCACTTGTGATGATGATGGCAGCCAGACATAGTCGGTCATTATAAACAAGCCCTGCACTTAGCACTGCATAAAAGTATTGATGTCATGCAAAGGCCTTTATTATGTGAAGCTGTCTTGCAGCACCACCTTGTGGCTGCTGTCCAAAGACATCTTTACCCCTTGAACATGTTTTTTTTTTGCACCCTGTGCTAGCTCACCAATGGTTCGCCATAAATGATTCAGTGGAATTAAATGCATGTATTACTTTCTGCACCTTTTCTATTGGTCTCTGCCTCTTGCTCTTGCTACTTTGCTATTTGGTTTTGTTGTTTTGATCTTTTCCAGGGGCTTCTGAAAGGAGCTTCCCAGAGCCTAATGCTCTACCAACCCTTCCGCCCTTGTCCCAATGCTGTTCCCTGCTGGTCACCGCTGATACCTGCTTTCTATCATTTCACCTCTGAACCACACTGGGAGCACATACATACACTATTTATTTTATTTTCATGCTTACACAAATACACAGTGATTGCTTTTCTTTCTTTCTTTTTTTTTTGTCACACATACAGATTTTTCTTGCTCTGTCTCACTACAGTACACACACACACAAACACACACACACACTAACAGTTCCAGTGTCTTCAGGTAACGCTGATTGTGCTGTCATTGCTGCCAATCCTGGGTTCTGGTTATTAATCCTCTGATGACCCATCCTTGTCTACTTCCTCTTTCTCTAAAGTTTAATCTGTCCTCATATCACACTGCTCTCTCATACTCTGACATATCTCTGGCTCATTCTCTTTGAGTATCATCCTTCTGTTTTAATTTACACATTGCTGTCTATGAAAGGGACTTAATGTCAAGATTAATGTCCAAAGTCAGACTTTCTGCATATGTAAATATATTGCAAGACATTTTGCCCTCTTATTAAACTGAGTCTATCGAGGACATTGATTTTGGCTCAAAGTTGCTTCCATGTTGTCTGATCTTGGTTTGTATGCTGACTGCTTGACACCCTTTAAGGAAGTATTGCTGCAAGCGTGATTTTATGAACTTATGACATGCTGTGGCTGATCTTTATTATTTTACTGGGTTGTCACTGGTATGCACTGGTAAATAGCAATTTTATAGAAAAAATAGAACATTTAAGTTAACTTGATATTATGTTGTTGTTGTTGTTGTTTTTTTTAATCTCATTTTATGTGTAAAATGTGTGCTGCAGCATACAGAGCGTTGTAAGTGTCCTGCTAAAGCATGTCTTTTTGTGTCTCTAAGGCGTTCTCAAGTCATAGATCGGTTTGAAGACGGTCAGCAAGTAGAGCGAATGGACACAAGCAGCTCCACAGAGCACTCCTCTAATACCGTGCTAATCCAGAGACAAGGCCGCAGTGAGAGACGTTACCTGGCTAACAAACAGGTACACTATTCTCTTCATCAAACCTGAACAACTAAATACAAAAAGTGCAAAACAAAGAATCAGTCAGATAATTCACTAACTAGCACATGAACGGTAAGAAAGGTACATCTGATCTTTATCTTAATTTAAATAAGAAAAATGAAATAAGAAGAATGATTTTCCTGTTTTGATAAGGGGGATTTTCTTAAATCTCCACGTCATATCATGTAGCAACAAATGTGTCATGATCCCATATTTGTAGGACCTGTCATTGGATGCTGGGAAGGACCGCTCAGTCCCAGACGTGTCCAGCTCCACTTTTGCCAACTTAAGAAGAGCCAAGTCACTGGACCGCAGAGTCACCGAGTCCTCCATGACTGTGAGTTCTGAATGCAGTACTCACTCCAAAAGTGTACAGTGTCATATTAAGTGGACTACAAACCCATTTTTATGAGTGGTTGGCATAATTTTCAACATTAGGAAACATATAGGATCAAGGACAGGATGTTTTATGTGAAGGGTGTTTATTTCTGTGCCAAAAATGGGGCTGTGGTATGTCAAATGATTGATATTCCTGAGTTTGCATCTTTGCCCCGTGTTTTGCATGGGTTTCCTCTGGGTGCTCCAGTTTCCTCCCACAGTCCAAAGACAAGCAGGTCACATTTTTTGCGGTGTGCAGTACTTAGGGGTATTAACACAGATTCACAAAGACCTATGTAACGGACATACAGTATGTGCTTGTGTACCAGGCAGTAGAGTAAAAGTCAAACAAGCATCAACCAAGAGCCAGGTGCATTATATATCTGCACACCAGGAAGTAGCTCAGTAATTTTCTTAAATGCATGAATTAAATTTTTTTGTGCAGCGATTCTGTTAGTTCCAACAACACTTTGCTACTTCAGAAGTTACATGTTAACAGGTGGGATTTTTTTTAAATCACAAAGTTTTAGTCATTCCAACACAAGCATACTTATACAGCATCTATAGCACCTAAGTGCACTTGTTTTCATTAAGCAAGTGAGATTACGTTGGCCCTCACTGCTGCTAAATTCTGCAGTGGGATTCCCTCGGGTTTGAGCTCTATCATTCTAACCAACAGTATGCTGCTGATCTGAGGTCTGCTCAGGGAATGCTGCTGGGGGGTTCCTGTCAGTGTGCGGTTGGTCTGGCTGGTTATAGCTGCAGCTGCCAGAAACCCCCACCCATTCAACTCCACACACACACACACACACACACACCTCCCTTGATATAAATAGCCAGCACAGGGGCTGCAGCCACAGTAGCGTGTATGTCCATGAGAGACAGACAGTAAGAGACAGCTTGTCAACATATGAAGCGTAGTGAATGTGAAGGCAGTTAGGCATCAGAATGACTCTCTGCCAGACGGTGCCACCACACCTGATGAAGCGCAGCAAAAACAAGGTATTGTTTGGGCGAGCAGAAACCAGGTTTTGAAGGAATTGTTCACAGAATCTATAAACAGACTTGAGCTTGGTTTGAATGACTGAGTGCAGCAGTTTGAGTTTCACAGGGAAAGTCCAGCTCACGCCAGCCGGTCTCTTGAGGTGGAAGCACATATTGGCACTTTGACTGACTGAACTGATTGTGGTGACCTAAATGTAAACAAATACACATAAATGGTACATTGTTTAGGGAAATTTCAATTACATGTTTGGATTACATAGTAATGAGGCAATACAATGGCAAAACGTAGTACAAAATGTTTCAACAAAATGTAAACATTGACCACAATGTTTGGATTTCAAATGCATCAGCTAAACACTTGAAGGCATGATTTTTATGTTTGTGGGCAATTTGCTGTTCTATGTGAAGGAATTTTTTTCACACTTATTTGCTTGAAGTTTAGTTGAAAATTCTTAACAATAGCTGGTGCCTAAGTTAAATATTACTGATAAGAGTGCACTTCTGTAGTTGCGTTACGCATTACATCACACTGATGTATTTATTTGATTATATTTATTTGATTTGTCTCTACTGCAGCCAGACCTGCTGAACTTCAAAAAAGGATGGATGACCAAGCTATATGAAGATGGGATGGTAATTTGATTCATTAGCAGAAATTAATGATTGTAGACATCAACTCCTTTCCCCTGTTGAACTGCATAAACATTAATATTAGATCAATAGAGGACAGTGACATCCATCTAATTGTGTCTTCTTTCCCCTTAGTGGAAGAAACACTGGTTTGTTCTTACAGACCAGAGTCTGAGGTACTACAAGGACTCAATAGCTGAAGAGGTAAGACTGTTTTTTTAAAGTGTTTGTCAGTGTTTTGATGAAATCATTTTATGCAGAGATAATAATATTTTTGTTAATGCTCCACAGGCTTCAGATCTGGATGGTGAGATTGACCTTTCCACTTGTTACGATGTGACCGAATTCCCCGTCCAGAGGAATTATGGCTTCCAAATCCTGGTGAGTGTTGTTTCTGCATGCCATCAATTCTCCGCTGTCAATTGATCACTGTTAAAAAGCTTAAGGTAAAAACTCATAGTCTGCCCAGTGCTGCTCCACTGTGACCCGCCAGTCTATAAACAGCCCGAGACACCATGTGGCTGCAACTGTAGGGATCAGGTTTTGCCATTTCTCTTTTTAAAACAATTCTTTGTCCCATCATGAAAGATGTCACTTGACCTGTCATCCCTCAGTGAAGGGCTGACATCACTGGTATCTAAATCTGCCACAGACGTTGCTACCCCTGGTCATCCCCCTGAACCGACATGCCCCTCTTCCTGCACAATATGTTTACCTAACCCGCGGTGTTGAAAATGTCTGTCCTTGTGTCCACACTTGTTCAATCACACTGTTTTGGACAACCATATGTATAAGCTATTTTAAGACGTTTCACCCTGAACCCTAAAGGCATAACACCTTAGCAATTCCATGGAACGCCCTGTGAAACTAATGTAAGGATTTGTATCTCATATCTCACATCCTTTGGCTGTGAAGCAAACATTTCATCCCTTCGGTACAGGCCAAATACCCCCTGAACTTATGCACTTGCTTGCAGCTTTATTTTAACCCTCTAGCTGATGTCAGTTGGCATTTTGTTCATGTTACTGTTTATTTCAACTGTAAATCCAGCCTGCACAAAGAGAACAGTAACTACAAGATCATATATTGTGTTTACATTGGCTTGAAGCAGCTTCCCCAGTTATTTTCTGAGGGAAGGCAGAAATAGAGTAGTACACGGGATCGTTGTCTCTTTGGCTGAGAACAACATGGGTTTAGTGACAAGAAATTAATAACTCCAGTATTTATAACTAGTCCCTCTGCTCCGTGTTCAGACTGGAGGGAGAGCTAGAACTGATCTCAGTGCAGATTCAAAACAACAAATTGTCTCCATCAAATAAATGGAGTGCCTAGATATTTATTAGGATTATTGTAAATGCAGCGTTGGATATACAGTTTTGTGTTCAAATAACCATTATTGGGACAAAACAGCAGCCAAAGAGGGAACATGAGAAGTATTAACATGGGAATGATAGTAGTGGTATGCAAACTCGACTGTACCAAAGACGTGCTGCATTATGTAGCTTTTGTTTTGATAAATGTTTACCACTGTTTCTTTAGTCCATATCAAAGCGCTCCTCCAGCGACATCACAAATTTTGAATGGGAGAGTTAGAAACGAATAGGTTACAATTGATTTAAGGAGAAGTAACACCTGGTATTGGGTAACTGAAACACGAACTGATGCTTCTGCATTCCTGAACCACATTTGAGATTCACATAAAAGCTTCAACTTTTTTGAGAATTTTGAAATTGGCAAGAAGGTCACTGTAAGAAGTCTTTCAATTGGCATGTTGTCTCGCTCCTGTCAGTCATTCTAATGTCATCCCTGCCATTTCCAGTGTAAGGAGGGGGCGTGCACACTGTCGGCCATGACCTCTGGCATCCGTCGCAACTGGATTCAGGCCATCATGAAGAATGTGCGGCCCACCATCGCCCCTGATGTCACCCGGTAATACACAAAGAGGACCTACACTTAACCACTGGCAAATATAACAACTTCCTCACTTATTTTATCTCATTAATCTCTCTTTCCTCCTCGCCCTCTCTTTCCTCTTTCTCTCTTTCTCCCACGACTGGTATTTCCAACCTGCTTCCAGGAAAAACGTCTCTCTGAAACTGTCCGTTCTGAAGCCCAGGTTGGAGTGCTTGTGTGTTGAATATCTCCCCCTCCTCAAACAGTGATGTAATGGCTCAGCAATGTCAGCCTCGGCGTGTTTGTCATCCCACCCTATGTCATGTGATTGTTGAGTAATGTCTCCCTGTCAGTTGTGCCACTGTAGAGACTTGAAGGCCCCACACATTGCCACCATGTCAGCCAACTAGAATAGTCCATCTTACCTGCCACGATCAGCAGCAAAAAGTGATTCAAATGATGACTAGAACTGTGACTGTGCACTGATCAGTATATCGAAACAGTCACAGAACAATGACAACTGAAGCACAGGGGGAAAATAAGTCATCATTTAGTAAAGAGTAAGAGCAGCTGGGTAAGAGAAGTATTTTATTGCAGTTTATTCTACAGTTTTTTCCATCAGTGTTTTCACTGCTGTATCTTGTTTTTCAGAGGACTCATGATGTGTGATACTGTATACAGGCTTAGAACTGCAATTACGGATTAGTCATACCTCGCTATGCAAGAGTCTGTCTCTCAGGCGACTCTGTCCAGGGGGAATGTGTGATATTTTTGGCATTTCTGTACGGACGCCTCACAGACACCTCTTCCTCATTCTAAGCCTGTGCCCCTTCTCCTTTTCCTCCTACCCCCTGCCACCTCCACACAACATGATGGAAATAGATTATTCAGTCAGACCACCTTTTTAAGTTCTCCACTCCTCAACGCTAAAAGTGCCAGGCGGTTTGCAGATTACTGGAAACATTGCAGTAATTGCAAAAGCTACTATATGAACAGGAGTGGACAAAGACGCTGAAGGCAGGCAGTTGCATGGAAACCGTTAGGCCCAAGGCTCAAACGACGACTGTGGACACTAAAAGAAATGCCGAAGCTGCTTCAAGCCCAATGTGCAGTAACCACAGTTTGCCAAATGAAATGTTTAATGTTTAGGTGCTTTGACTTTGATGCATTCCTGTCATTTAGTCATGCTTTTAAGTAGGATGCTGCACTGCCAAACATGTTTGCACTGATATGTTGTCCATTGAGGCTTTCTGAAATATAACTGTGAGTAGCTTGAGCTGATGGAAGTGTTGGAATTTATCGTCCTGTTGTGGTTTAAGTCATCCTGTCAACCTTTGTTTTTATTTTTTGTTTTCTGTGTTTTGCTCTTGTCCCTCTCAGATCCCTCCCTGAGGAGAAGGTAAAAGCGCAAGTTGTGCTGGAGCCATGTTCACAGCCCTCCCCTGAGCCCAGCCCCAGTCCTGAGGCCCCCAGGGCGGGTGTCCACACACAGTCGGGTGGCAACAGCTCCTCTGTCCCTGCATCTGAGTTACGCAAAAGCCGGGTCCGTGAGCGCAGACGAGAGGGCCGCTCTAAGACCTACGACTGGTCTGAATTCAAAGGGGCACAGACAGAAAAGCCCCTGAGGGATAGAGCGGACACAGTCGACCTTAGCTCTCCTTCAGCATTCTCTACAACCACCTCCTCTTGCTCTTCCTCCTCCTCCCCTTGCTCCCCAGGATCCTCTCCTCTCTCTACCACTTCTTCTCCCCAGACCTCCTCTGTCTCAGGTTCTCAACCCCCCTCTGCGGCAACTACAGAGGAGGCAGGAAAGGAGCGAGCACGTTGGCACGAGGAGAGGAAGGGCATCCTTCAGCACACTACAACCAGTGCAGCCCGCACACCAAATACTGTTACCATGACTACCACATTAAACACTTCATCAGGGGTGCAGCCATGGATTCCTGAACGTCAAGACCAGGGAAAAATGGAAGTAGACCACCCTGCAGCCATGCATACTGACCCCAGTGAAGAGAAGACTGTGCAGAAGGGTAACAGAACCTCGGATGTCCAGATAGAGATTGAGCACCGCTGGCATCAGGTGGAGACAACACCATTAAGAGAAGAGAAGCAAGTGCCCATCACTTCAGCTGCAGGAAACTCCATTAACTCTGACAGATTGCCAGCACATGAGCTTGCTGCCCTGCTAGACAAAGAGGTATGTTTCCTGAAAATTACTCTTCATAGTGATACATTATGACTATAAGACTAGTCTATCTTCCTCTGTCATTCATTCATTTTTTCTTTACCTGGTTCTTGTTTAGCTGGGACAAAAGCAAAAGGAACTGGACCGACTGCAGGAGCAAAACAACCTTTTACAGGAGCAACTGGAAGATGCACGAGGGAGAGAACAAAGTGCCAGAGAGGGCTACATACTGCAGGTACCACACTCACCATCCAGTAGAGAGGATTACTTTGGTTTTTGATCAATTGGCACCATGAAAAAATAACATTGTAACATCTATGTCTTTAGCATTGCCTCATGTTGGAAAATTGGAGACTCTGCAAAATAGCATACATATACTTGTCAAACACGATACAAGGCTCTAAATTTTGTACAGTCAGATTACATTATTCTAATACAGTATACTGGCTCATGGTATATTTGTGTGGCTACTGTAACTTTTATGAAATTCTACTAACGGGTGTGGGTGCTTAGTCTCTAAAACTGATGCATGGTTGTGGTGTTCCTGGCATGAATTTTCACTAACTGTTTTACGGAGTTTCACATCTCCTGGGAAAATAATTGATTTGGACTGATATGCTTGAGGTAAGAAACTTGATCAATAAGCCTTGCGCTGTGCTTTTTCTTCCTGTTCACGTGTGCTTTGTCTGTGTGTCCATTTGTTTCAAGCTTGATTTGTGCATGTTTTTGGGTGGTTTGGATTTGCTTAATTTAACTAATTTCTTTAAACATTATGCTTATTGTTATTTTTAGAATTTAATTGTGGCACCAGAAGGATGGTTATTTTGTCAAATGACACATTCGATGACAAATGACACAAATCATCACATTTGCAATTAAGGAAGTTATGTCTGTTAAAATGATCACTTTATAGACTTGCTACCAGTTCACATCCATTTCTATGTCACTGTATTATTCACCCGCTTTTAGTTTTTTAGTTTTGTGTTTTTTGTTTTTTGTTTTGTTTTGTTTGGTCATTTACACTTTTCAGCTTCCACATCACCTCTGAAAAAGCACAGTGAAAGCTTGGGAAAAACATTTTTCAAATGGAAATGGAAAGTAAACATTTTTTTCCCCCTGGTAACCCCTGAGATGTGGTTCTCCGTATGTGGTAGGGGAAGTGATGTAATGTCACTAATGAAACTGTCTCATCAATCTTTTTAAGAGTGCACCTCCCTCCACACCCCCCTCCACCTCACCACACAGAGTACCATGGCAACGCTTGCACAAGCTCAACCAAGATTTGCAGAGTGAGCTGGAGGCCCAGAAGCGCAAGCAGGACCTTGCCCAGCAGCAGGTTAAAACGCTTAAGAGAAGCTACACCGAAGCCCAGGATGCTGTGCACCACCATGAGGCTGACATTCAGGCTCTGCAAGCTAAATTGGCCTCTGCAATGGCTGAAATTGTAGCTAGTGAGCATGCTGTGGCCCGTATGCGTAATGAACTCAAGCTTGAGCAAGAACGGTCCAAGGAACACGAAGAGGAATGGGGATGCAGTGAAGCCACCCTACGAGCCCAGCTAAAGGACAGTGAAGATAGACTCCGTGAAGTAGAAGCCAGCCTCTTGGAGAGGAACCAGGCCCTCAGGCACTTGGAGCGTCAGCAAGCCCTGCAGAGGGACCACCTCAGGGAGGTACAGAGGCTCCAAGAGAGGCTACAGGAGGTGACTGCCAGACTAACTGCTACTGAAGAGGGTCAAGCATTGAAGGAGGAGCGTCTGAGGAATGAGCATCATTGCATACAAGAAAGTCATGAGAGGGAAAGGCAGACCCTGTGTAGAAGATTAGCTGAGGCTGAAACTGCACGGAAAGAGATAGAGGACAGGCTGCAGGAGGCTGAACAGCAGGTAGAAGCCTTGTTAAGAGGGAGGCATGGTTCAGAAGGGAAAGAGGACCGAGAGGAAGTGCTGAAACTGCAAGAAGAACTGGCCCAGAAATCTGATATGATTGAGACACTGAGACAGAGTGTCCACAGGCTAGAGGAAGAGAAGAGTCAACTCACCTGTCACTGTCAGGAACTTCTCAACCAGATCGCAGAGGCAGACCGTGAGGTGAACAAGCTCCGCAGTCGTCTGGAAACAGAAGAGGCTGACTACTACACCCTTGAGCACTCTTATGAGAGGGCATCTGAAGAGTTCCAGAAGATGAGCCAGTTCCTCAGAGAAAAAGAGGAAGAGATTCGCCAGACTAAGGAGATGTATGAGAGGCTGGTGGAACGCAAGGAGGAGGACCTAAAAGAGGCCCTTGTTAAGATGACTGCGCTTGGCAACAGCCTGGAGGAGACAGAACAGAAGTTGCAAGCCAAGGAGGAGCTTCTCTGTCAGATTAGTCATAGCGTGCAGGTTGAGCCCTGCAGTGCTGAAAGGGATCTGCAAGCCAAGCTTGTGGTTGCAGAGGACCGCATTGCAGAATTAGAGCAGCATCTCAATGCCTTACAGCTGGGCTATGCTGGTCTCCGCATGGAGAGGCAGCAAATCCCAGAACATCACACAAAAGAAAGGGTTAATACCTCAAACTTAACAACCGACACAGAATTGTCACTTGCATTTGATGGTACATCCAAGACCGATAACTCCTCAGATGGTAAGGAGTCTCAAGCTAAGCGGCCACGGATACGCTTTTCCAGCATTCAGTGCCAAAAATATATGAATTTAGAGGGCGTGGATACCAGTAGTGCGAACAGCACTTTTGTAGACAGTCAGAAAGTTAACCAAGATGTGAGCCAAGACGTTCATTCAGCTGAAGAAAGCAGCACTCCTGATATCACATTACAATACGCTAGTGACCCAGAGAAGTTTATCTCCATCATACATGCCCTAGAGACTAAACTGCTGGCCACTGAGGATAAGCTAAGAAACCTCACACACAACCTAAAGGAGCAAAGAGCTGTCAAAGCAGAAGATCTGGCCATGTCTGACCTAAAAGATACTGATAATAAATCCCAAAAGAAAGAGCCCAGTTGTGGAATTGGGTGTCAGATTAGTGCTGCTAATATCGAATATGCCAAGGCCCTAGTGTGTGTGGAAACTAGTCAAGAGAAAGTCAGGGCTATTCTCAGTGGCGTTCATGGGACCACTGATTCACAGCTGCACTCCTTGTCAGAGATAGAGAATGAGTTATTCAATGCAACACTGTACATCAGACAAGGGGAAAGAAATTTGAAAGAGCACTCACGCAGTGTCCAACAAACTCAAACCCAAGAGACTCTCAGTAGCAAGGAATTAGATGAAGAAACAATGCACCTCTTTGCTAAAACCCTGTCTTTTGAGGCAGTTGTTTTAAACAAGATGGCTTTGTTAATACAGAATTCAAAGTCTGACCTCCTACAAGGTCTTGCTGAGATACGGGAAGACATCAAGAACATTAAAAGAAGTGAAGAAGAGTGCTTGGCTATAGTTTATGCTGATGTCTTGACAAGGAAATTGATGTTGGAGAGCGCATTCTGGAAAGAACTGGAGAAAGCAGAGACACAATGTGAACATCCAGATGTTGCTAAATCAGGAAAGGGCAAAGTTTCAGCAGATACAGATATTGATGCCACAGTTATCTTAAACACCTTCATTAAAGCTGAACTAGCTTACTCTTTTCAAAACCTCAAACATTTCTATGAGGACAAATTCAGAATGCTCAAAAGGGAGCTTAAAGAAGCCCATAATAATTTACAACAAAGGGAGTTGGCTTTGAAAGCAATTTTTGAAGCTGCCAAAAGGTCCGATTTGAAAAATGTAGTCAAAGAGGTCAGAAATAACTTTGGTTTTAGTCAGCATAGGTTAGCTGATATTCGTCCTCCTGAACTTGCTCCCTATATGGAGCAGATTGAAATGGAAGAGGCCAGAGACCTGGCAGAGGAAATCATAGATAGACACTTGGCTGGAGACATGCCATCTTGCAGTGTTGACTCTATTGAGTCACTGCAAAACGCACAAGACAACCTGGCCCTCGAACTTCAAAGACAGGCATCAGTCCTGCATAGATATGCTCAAGAGATAGAGAGTGGTGGTAGTCATCCTGAAGTGGCCAGTATGATCCGTGCTCTTGCAGGGCAACAAGCTACACATAATTTCACAAGTAGCTCATTTTGTATGCACGAAGCCCTTATCCAGGCTCAAGTGGCTTATGTTGCCTGCAGGTTACGAGCCATACATGAACGGGATTTGGGCCAGTGTAAACAGGCAGGTCAGAGTATGGGTGCTCTTGTCAAAGAGCATGCCCGCAATGTCAGTGCCATCCAAGAGAAATATGAAGCATCGTTGCAGGAGGAACGCCTGAGCTTCACACAAACAGTAGATATTCTCCAGAACGAGAACCAAACACTGAAGAATGAAGTGAGCAAACATGTGAACCAGCTCTCCCAGCAGCAGGAGCAACTGGCCGACCTGGAGAAGCAATTCCAGAGGGATACTGAAGAGCTGAAGCAGAGACACAAGCAAGAGCTAAGCGAAGCTGAGCAAGGCCGTGCCTCCACAGAGCTGGCCCTCATGGAGACCACAGCTGACAGCCAACGAAAGCTAGAGGTTCTGTTGCTGGATATGGACACCATGGAGGAGCGGCATGAGGGTCACGTCAGGAAACTGGAGGAGCAGTTCCAAGAGAGGATCTGTGAGCTGCAGCGTATACACAAGGATGAGATTCAGAGGTTGCATGACCAGTATATGGACACCATTCGCCGTATCCAAGAACACCAACAGGCCAAGAAAGGCCAAGAAGCCTCCCTCTCACCCGAATATGATGAGGCTACAACACCAATGGAGGAAGAGGAGCAGGGGAAGGGAGAGGAGGCACATGCTATGTCTGAGGTAGACACCATGGTGGTTCTCAAGGACAGGATCCAGGAGCTTGAGACCCAGATGAACACCATGAGAGACGAACTGGAGAACAAGCACCTAGAGGGAGATGTGGCCAGCCTGAGAGAGAAATACCAGAGAGACTTTGAAAGTCTTAAGGTTTTTGCTCTTTCATTTTACCCTAGTGAATTTATTTTTGATGAATGAGTGATGAGTAGTAGACAAAAGTAAAGTAGCAGAATATTTGGTTGCTTTTATTTTTCAAACAGTAGTGTTCATCCTTCTTTTCGTTACTAATATTTAGGGAGGAATATTAGATTATGTACGTTTCTCGTAGCCAGTAATTTGATCATAAACATAGCTTTTATTTAATGAAAAACTACAGCATCTCATCACTTAAGTAGATCCAAATGAGTAAAAGAGTAATTCTCACTTGCATGTTTGACTTTCACCACAACATTGTCTCTTCATGTAGACATCATTACATTGTACTGAGGTTCCACATTCAGAAATAGACTACAGGCTATCTGTGACAAAACGCAGCGTCTTGGGAACAGAAATTCACTGCTTAACTTACTGCTTAACTCACTTCTTTTTTCTTTTTTTTTTAACTAACATAAGGCTTTAAGAGCATAAAAACTCGCATGGCTACCTGCAGTGTGGTTTTGCTTGTCAGTAATGCACCATGTAGCCTACTAAGCTCTTAACACATGTTGCACTGAAGTCATAGTCACAAATTAGAATGTAGGTGATTAATAAGTGAAATATTTGTGAGATTCTCATAATGACAGCATGTTAACCCTTTTGTCCCCAAGGCCACATGTGAACGTGGCTTTGCTGCAATGGAGGAAACACACCAGAAGGTGATAGAGGATCTCCAAAGGCAGCACCAGAGGGAGGTTTCTAAACTCATGGAAGAAAGAGAGCGACTGTTGGCTGAGGAAACGGCCGCCACAATTGCTGGTAAAGAAACTTAACCGCACCAGCACCTGTAATTAATATAACCATTTAAAACAAGATTGAACTTACCTGTGGTTTAAATGTAATGCAGCTATTGAAGCTATGAAGAATGCACACAAGGAGGAACTGGAGAAGACCCAGCGCTCCCAGCTAAGTGGACTCAACTCTGACATTGATGAGCTTCGCTTACAATATGAGTATGTTTTCTTTCAAACACCACTTTTTACACTAGTAGACTGTAATTAACTGTGTAAATTAGCAGAAGGGCTTTGCTTGAGAAAAGCAGACACACTCATTTGTCTTTTGCTGGATCAATAAAGGTTTAAAAAAGGTATATTATTGTATCTGGTGGTCTTGTCCCTTGGCCCAATGATTTTAGCCTTTGACTAACCACTTTCTCTTCTGGACTGAGTAAAATCTGTAATACATTTGGCAATTTGACATTCAATGAGATTTGAATTTGGTAACATGTTGATCCAACTGTGCAGGGAGGAGCTGCAGTCCATCCAAAGGGAACTGGAGGTTCTGTCAGAACAGTACTCCCAGAAGTGCCTGGAGAACGCTCACCTGGCCCAGGCACTGGAGGCCGAGAGGCAGGCCCTCAGGCAGTGTCAAAGAGAGAACCAGGAGCTCAACGCCCACAACCAGGTTAAAAACACATACATGCACACATACAGCACATGCAAACATCCCTCTTTCTACAAACAAGAGGCTGACCTCTTTGTGCCCAACAGGAATTAAATAACCGACTGACTGCAGAGATCACTCGCATGCGCTCCTGCTTCAGTGGTGAAACAGCTTTGTCACCTCTTACCCAGGGCAAGGATGTCTATGAACTGGAGGTATGTATGCATGCATGCACACAGACACAACACCCATGTTCAACAAGGTTTTGCTCTTTCATCTGAGTTCTCCCTTTCCGTTTCTAGGTGTTGCTACGGATTAAGGAATCAGAGATCCAATATCTAAAACAAGAAATCCACTCTTTGAAAGATGAACTGCAGTCTGCATTAAGGGTATGGGAAATCCGTTCTTTCAGTGCCAGTTTTCAGGCTCACATCAAAATGGAAAAAATCTAGTTGTTGTTTCATTTATTTTTCAGGACAAGAAATATGCCACAGACAAATACAAGGACATCTACACAGAGCTGAGCATTGTGAAAGCGAAGGCTGACTGTGACATCAGTAAACTGAAGGAGAAACTCCTCGTTGCCACTGAAGCTCTTGGCGAGAGGACTGTCGATGGAACAGTCACACCTGGATATGGTTAATAGACAACATTTAGTATTAAAATTTCTTATTAGGAAAATGCAATTGTATTTTTATAGTGCTGAAAACTGAAATGGGAGGTTAATACTTTCAACATCAATATTGTATGTCAAAATCTTTTTGCATTATACAGTAGAATTCAAGATTTTTTAATTCTGATTTTGTTCTCCTACTTTCTTAATTGAATTTAACCCAAATGATAAAATAATTCCTTTCAGTATGTTCATTTTCTTTCTTCTTTTTCTTTAATTTCCTTCATAGATATCATGAAATCAAAAAGTAATCCAGACTTCATGAAAAAAGAGCGATCAGCGAATGCCAAGCAAACAAGAGGTATAAGGTCAAAGGTGAGAAAATGTGGTTTTCTTTCCTAAATACCGGCATTGTGTCTCAGATCTAAATCATATGAATCAAGTAAAATCCACATACTGTGAGGCTCCAGTTACCGTTTGTCGGCACAGAGTGTGGTGATGTTCGCAGACTTGTTGCTAATTGTTTGTCATTTATTCTGGCACCGCTCAGGTATGTGCTCGGCACTGCTGGGCACTTCCCAAAATCCACAAAATATTTAGAGCTTCAGCGAGGTTGTTTCTCCATTTGTCTGTTTCTGTAAATGGAAAAGAAGTGATGTTGTAATTGTAAGTTCTGTTGCTGTTTATAAGTGTGTCATATGTCTTTTTGTCCATCAGTCTGTCACTGAACAGGTCTCATGGGATAGCTGACACTCTCATTGTGGGGTGATTCCCCCCCTGCCCCAAGATGTGCTGTAGGTATAGCATGACCTAGAGCGAGCATGTCTTACCCCACCTCG
>OMLF01020303.1:0-22325 GCA_900302615.1 Holocentrus rufus
CTTTTTGTCGTATTCTCAGACAGACCCAGTGCAGTTTGATTGAAAGTCGCTGAAAAAAAAAAATAAAAAAAATAAGGGCAAGTAGCCTATCTAGTGTGCCTTTGCAATCCCTCTCCCCTTTGATGGTTTCTTTCTCTGTCCTTATCTTCAGCGCACCAGTGGTTAAGTCTCTGTTCACATCCAGCTTTGAGGGTCAACAGCAACAAATACTGAGAGATACAACTTCACAAACCTGCCTAGTATTATCAGATGCAGCCCAGGGAGCACCAAGCAGAGTACACTATCCTTAGTGAAAAAGCAATCCCACGCCACGGGACAATGTACATTCTGTAATCAGTGTTGTTTTATAATGTACATACAGATAGATATACGCACATGATGTCATTTAATTTAATAGTTAAGAATATGTGAGGGGGAGAAAAAAAATCCAATAAGGGAAGAAAAATGCCTTTTTATTTTCAACAAGAGACAGTAGTTCATATCTGACCAGGGATGTGTTTCTGTGTACGTGTGTGTGTGTGTATGTGTGGGTGTGTGCATGTTAATTCAGTATAAGCCCTTGGGCCATACCCACACATCCTCATGTTAGCCATTCAAGGGAGTGAGAAGGAGCCAGTCAGGCATAACCTCTATCCAAATTGATATGACTGCAGACTGGCAATGTTTATTTTAGTTTTCAGTGACTTATATGCCTATTGAACTCGGCTTCACAGGCAGCACTCGTGTTTTTTGCTTGTGGGGGCGGCGTCTCGAGACAAAGCACGTCCATTATTTATCACCATCTTTGGCTCTGGAGGCCACTTGTGTGCTCTCTGCCTGCTCTCGCTGTCTGTTAGCATAGAACGCACTCGGCCCTGGGTGTATTGATGGCATTGTATGGCACGTACACACACACGTACACACGCACACACGCAGGTACACTGTGTACACACAAACACACACACACACTCGCGCAGGTACCCGCTGTATATACACACAAGCACACACATACACGCTGCACGCATAAGTGCAGACAGACTCTTTGGTACTGTACGTGCGGCATACGCGCACGCACACACATACTCACACACGCAGTACACAAACAGTACACACACTGAAATTGCACAACCAAAATCCCAAACAGCCGTCCTTGTTATTTCTGTTCTTTCAGAATCAAATTGATGGATAGAATGTCTGGAGGTATTACGACTGACTGATGGAGCCGGGATGCTAAATGCAGCACAGAGAGGCACACTGTACAACGCATCACCCGGGAAACACACACACACACACACACACACACCTATGCATCACACACACAATAACACTCTCTCTCTCTCTCTCAGTAACACACACTCTTGCATGAAACCACACATGCACTCTGAGAGACAGACACCGCTATGCATCTTAACAACCTGGATGGCATATGCTTCAACACATTTTTTTTTTTTTCAAGGGAAATCTGCGCGAGTAGTATTTGGAAGCAGGAGAGGTATAACAGGATTGATATTGAGCCAGGGCTGTAGGCTCTTGCCATTGAAATTCCCCCCACCACAGATGAAAGTAGCACGGTGGAGGATGGGATGCTAGTCTTCCAGCTGTTAAATTCCTCCAAGCTTTTTGATTTGCTTTCCAGCAACTGGAAGTCTCAGGTGGCAAATTCCCCAGTTTATGAGCCCTCGCATTGCGTTGCTCCTCTCATGTGTGCAGCTTTGTGGACTGACAAACTTAGTCGCTCTCCAACAAATGAATCTTAAGGGGCTTTTGTCAGTTCAATAGACATCGGAAGAGGAAAAGTCTTAACACACCTCAGAGTTTCAGCAGCACAGCCAATATCATCCTATATGCTATATATTGTTATCAACACTCAAAGGTGCAGTAAGCCAGAGACCATTCATGGTTATCCTGCATTATATTATAGGATGACTTTAATGTAGCCACTATGTTTTTGTCTTCTATTAAGCCGTTTTATTTCTGATAGAAGCTGTCGAGTGGGTCGAAGTGACGCTCAGACTTTGTGGTTCGGCCTTGTGTCTCGGTACGAGGGAATGTGATGTATTGCGACACTGGAGAGAAGAACTTGGAGGGGAAGAAGTCAGCCTCAAGGAGGAAAGCAAAGGGACCTGCATGTCATAGGAGATCGAACAGACAAACGGGAATGCTTTGCTTTGATGTAACATAACTGTATTCGGCTAAAGAAAAAAAAAGAGAAAAAAAAAAAGAGAAAATCTACAATTGTAAATATATTCACAGAAAATTTTATGAAGCTTTATTTTTTTCTTCTTCTTTACTTTGGGTTCTTAATCCATGTACTTTGCACTTTTTTGTGTGCTGTGCTCATCACCGGCCTGGGTGCGATCTGAGTGGTTGGCTGTTTCTCTTGGCTACATTGTTTAGACGTCAGGGGAAGACAGCCCAGCATGGCGTGGTAAAAGGGAAATATAAGACACTTATTTTTTTCTTTACTCTCATTGGTTATTCCGCAGTGGCTTCTTTTTGGTTTTGTAAAGCAGTACAATTTTTTTTTTTGTTTGATGAAAACAATCCATGTAAATATCACAAGTAAAAAATGTATATTTTTACGACTTCTGAGTTATTACTATTTCATTTGCAAATAAAATATTCAATGACAACCTACTTAGTGTGATGGCATCTTGATTTGCATTCTGGAGAATGCAAACTTAAAGGAACAGTTCATCAAAATACAAAAAAAAAAAGAGATTTTCCCATGTACCCCAAGTGACCTCTATCCATCCAGATACCTCTGTGTGATTATAAGTGAGGTTTTCATTCTGCCATGATCTTTATTGTCTTCCCTCACCCCAATACAGTGGGGTTTTGTGCAGCTCAAACCATCAAAAATTGACATGAAAAACTCTCTTTTCAGATGACACAGATACCTGGAATAATCAAAAGCCAAAGAACACCAGCAGGGGATTGATACAGAACTTACAAATTCATTTATTCATTCAATTATTGTATTTTGGGTGAACTATTCCTTTAATTTTGAAGACATTTTCATTGCCACTTTAGATATTTGGCACAGGGGAAGGTTTGAAAACCCTTTACTTTGCAATGGGTTCATTTCTGTGTTATTATTCATGTTACCTCACTAATGTAGCCAACTGAAAATATGCCGCACGCAATAATGACGATAATGGAAAAAAAGAGAAGATGAAGGAGAAGGTGTAGGAGGAGGAGAAGAGGAAGAAAAAGAACATGGACTATATTTGAAATGAGCTTTACATTGTTCACTGCTAGACATCAATAGAGGATGAGCCATTGTTGATTAAGGTATTTTGGTGCAGAACGTCTCCTTCTGCACCAAACTGTGATCCGGCATCGGGGTGAGGGGCTCTTCTCTCTCTCTCTCTCTCTCTCTCTCTCTCTCTCTCTCTCTCTCTCTCTCTCTCACTCTCCAGCCCCTCAACGTGACACTCATGCCCGTGGCAACGAGGTCAGAGATATCTATTGACCTGTCAGACAGTTATTGACTGACATTCATCTCTTTCCTCTGAAAAGTTCTTCTTATGTTGACAATGTATTGAACTGCTAAGATGGAGTGTCTGTGTCAACACTGGTTAAAGAGATGGGGAGCGACTTTATCTTTGCTTCAAGGATGCATGAGAACATATGACACAAAGTGGAGATAACGCACAGTGTAAAATGCACATGAAGCCATGAGCAATAACACAACTACTGCTGTGTTCACCAACATCTGTTTGCTCAGGAGCTGGCTACAGACCGCCTGCTAAATTTACATCCTATCAGAGCACCACATCCATATTCAGTAATATCAAATTTTCAAGGCCAGATCACATTTCTCTGCTCTCTGCTCCATGCCTCCGTGCCCATTGTTCCACATGATTAGCCATGTGTGATGACACTGTCATCCACCCTTCTCACTAGCCCCCGCGTGCACGCACACACACACACACACAAACACACACAAACACGCACACATGCAAAAACCAATGCATACATAATCACGTTCATCCAATGCCAAATTTTCTGATACAAAACTAAATCTAAACTAAAATGAAAATGAATATAAAATGCTATAAAGAACTGATTTTTGCAATTCTATGATTAAATATAGTAGATATTAGCTGGATTTTAATATAAAGAACACATAAAACTTCTCTTTTTGTGTGCTAGATTACACCATTGTGCCATTTTAAAACGCCACTACACTGGGATTGCAATTCATCTGATAGTACAATGTATTATAACTGTGAATTACAACAGAAAAAACGCACTCACACTCTAATTAGCCCAAATACGAATGTGATAAAGATTTGTCATCACACTGATAAGAAATCTTTTTTGCTGTGAGCAGGTTTTATCCGGCTTAATTAATACCAACTCCAATTTTGCTCTTGGTCTCTCTCTGTAATCTGCAAAGTAAATAGTTGTAGATTGCCACACAGGGCCTTCATAATTGAAGCGCCAGTTAGTCACTTATATAATTGCACCCCCTGGTGTTGATTGCGGCTAGTTTTCTTGTTATCTGATATCTGTGATACTGTTAGACCCTTAATGAGATGAGAAACCTACATCATGAAATTAACCATCATCCGTTAATCACAAATCCTCCAGCATCCATTTTCATATATGATGTAAGAGGCGAGCAGCGCGACCAGAAAATCCAGACTGACTGAGAAGTTGTGTAACTAGTCCCTTCAATTTCATTCAGTAACTCAATTACACTTGTGTCACCCCTGTTTAGTCTAGGCTTGCTCTATGTGCTTTGCTGTACGTCTGTGAGGCCTGGATAATATGTAGCTCCTCCGAGGAAATTGACCTTATCACTAATCACCAGATCTCATTGCCTGGGTCCCCAAAGATAACTTTAATCTAATCGAACCATGAGTCTTGTTTGACTGGGGAAAAAAAGCTTCATGCATCTAAACCCCATAATTATCTGTCCTCCTAAGCACCCACCTACCCACTTATTCAGATATCCACTAAGTGAGTGGAACCCACAGTGCAGTTATCCTGAACAGTGGGTTCAAATTTCACTGGGAACCAAAATTAGTGCACTCATGGGACTGTAATGTGCTTGGGATAAAAGTGTGCACCACATGGTTCATGCTGGTGCAACAATGGGAGGGGGGGGCCGTTGGAAAATGGGTAGCTTTGCTTAAAGCTCCCTCTGCTGGTAATTACTATGTATGTACTGCAGGGTACAACAGGCTAAACACTGCACCGGCTCATGGGAAAAGCATTTTCAGAGCGCCCAAATTTAAGATAGGTCCAGCAGATATATGATATGGTAGCATTCTAATTTACATCCATTAGAGTGAGGGGACCAGTATCAGCTTGTCATTGTGAAACTGTGTAATTTTAGGGTCATGCCAAACATTTCAGAACTGGTTTAGCTGATTATGCCCGTTGTTCAAACTGAAGTTCATTTTGATATTAAGCCGAGGGATGGAACAGTAGATCTTATACATATAAATACATAAGCTTTGCTATTCTAAGATGTGCCCAGATATAGACATGTTCCTCTCAGTTTGACTAGAGCTTTATGATTTATCTGTTTTCTGTCATCTGAATCATCTATAGCTTTCTAATCAACTTGCAAAGGAATATTAAATGAAGAATGTGATGACTACAGAATAAATGTGTCTTTTCATATAATACCGAGGACTTTCAACAATGCCTTTTGAATCCAATCGCTGATTCTCAATGGATACTGAAGATTGGACTGTGACCCACATTTAAAGTATATTTCACTCTCTGACAACGACACTAATTATAGTGCTGCCATAAAATTAAATGGAGAGGTTAATAGCATGCTATTTTTGACACTCATTTGCGGCTGTGATCCGTTTTAAAAACTTCAGTTGTCTATGCATATAGATGAACGGTGTAGAAATGATTCATTTGTGGAGGCTAAATTGCCAACTAACTCCGTGATACTGATCTATCTGATATCCCTGATTATGATTAATGCACACGACAGTTCTGATAAATGTGAGCATCAGTTTAAATTGTGATTCTCATTTTTTTACCTGAAAAAAGTGTGACTTTATTCATGTAAAGATTTCCTTCAACTTTAAATAAAACTTGTACATGTTTTGTGAACTATTTGGGTGCAATGTCAAAAAAATGCCTACAGGCTGGCTTAGCATTCATGAGATATTAAACTAGAAGATATCTTAATATTTAATTATTCAACTATTTGATTTGCTTTATTTAACAAGGGAAGCAAAAAGCATGAATATCAATTTAGTAAACTACAATCTTAATTCTGCAAGCTATTAGTCAGACTAATTGAAAAATGAAGCGATTAATGAAATCTCTTAATGGAGCCAACAAGTAAAAATTAAGTGTAGGCCAAATTACCCAAAGGAGATCCATTGGGCTATTAAATTACACTCTGAAAGGGGAATGCCACTCAACTGAGGATTTCACCTTGTGGCCTTGTGCTGCCAGCACCTGGGAACATAAAAAAACAAGACTCTTATCTGTGGTGTCTCACTGCACCTTTGACTGTGAATGCGCAGCTTGTGCTTTTAGGATGTTTCTTCTGAACTGTTAAATCTGAAATACGCTCTATGTTAAAGTAGTGGTACTTATTCTGACCTAGATAAAATATAGTTTAATCCTCAGAAATCACACTGCATGATGTCAACTGTTGTGTCATTTCAGTTCTATTCACAATACAGACTGTATGTACATCAAAGATAATGGGTGCGACAAATTCTTGCTTCTGACTACTGGGGATAGTCGTGACTGTTCACTGCTAAAGAATAAAGGATTACCACACTGAATAATGAACATTAAAAGATAGGAATCATGCTGAGTTCTTCAATTTAGTGGCAGTCTTGTCCTCCTTGGCATGTGATTTTGGGAGGATGCAGGTCAGTTGAGAAGAGCTACTTTACAGGTCACAAAAGAAGTGCTACAACCTAATACAGTCGATATTAAAGGTGAAGCTGAGGATATTGTTTTTGTCCAAAGTAGGAAATAATAACCTGCATATGCCTTTTGCTATATGCTGCCTGCATGCACAAATAAATAAATAAATAAATAAATTTCAGCCATCGGCATAAAGACTACACTTTGTGAAGCCAGTTCTGTAATGGTGACACTTTTGGTGGATGGAATATTTTCATCCATCCATCCATCCATCCATCCATCCTGGAAGCTATCGCAAATCACATGCCTAACAAGTGTGATGACTATCCAACCTTGTTAACTGATCATCTGAAGACTTTTTCTGTGACTGGTGAGACCGATTTCTGCCAAGCCTTGTGCTTAACACACTGCAATAAAATACCACTAATAATCATAACCAGAACCAGAACTGTAATTCTATTCATAATATAATAAAATATGTCTCAGGCAATGTTGCTTAATCTCACACAGTAAAAGCTAAATTTGGATTATGTCAAATTTTAAGAAGGCCCTGGTTATAGAATAGATCATGATTTGCAGATCAAGCTATGGATATGAGCTGTTATGCTTGCTGAAATAGGAGTTCCCAAACTTTTTCATGCCAAGGACTTCTGAAAATGATGCATTAAACCACAGACCCCATTTGATCAGGTGGTGTCCCTGGGAACCCCATCAGATAGGACTGATGTAGGAGGATATGCTGTGATGTAGTGGTAAATAAAGAATGTCTAAACAGTGGCATTCTCAGTGATAATCATCAGGACAGCAACCACTTTTAAAAGATCCTATAGGATCTCTTAAAATGGAATCGTACTCTAACCTAAACTACATTAGTGTGATTCTTATTGTGTTGTGTGCTGTAGGATAAATGTATAGGATGATAATAATAATAATAGTGTTAAAAAATGTTAATGTTAATGTTAATCTAAAAAGCTGCGTAAACCCACTTCTGCAAATAAAAATGTGGATTAACTGAGTGTAGGCGGATTTACCTTCCACAGCACAAAAGAAAATAGTCCATTACAGGCCGTTTTGGGGATATATTCATAAACACTGTGATAACGTCCAGTGAGTAAAATAATATGTGACTCTAAACTTGTCCTCATTTGGCGGGGGCTTTACTTTGGAGGCTTAGCTAGGACGCTATCATCAAGGCTGCATGGCACCCACGTGCTTACTACAAAAGTTGGGGAATCAGTTCACCTTCACGTGCAACCCAGAGCGCGAGGAGAGAGAGCAACTCCAGCGGCAGGGCGCGAGCAGCATCCCCGCTCCTGTACAGCGCTCCGCTTCTCCCGGTGACGGCGGTGGGACAGCGGCCAGGAGACAAATTCTCAAGTCCGTTTGCAGCATAGTAAACAGTGTAAACACGTGTTGCGGTGAACATGGCCTTCGGTCACCTCATCCCTCAGCTGAGGCTGGAGGAGTCGGCGGAGGACGGGCTGTTCAAGAGCATCTCAATGCGTCCTTTCCAGCATGGGCATCACCAGCGCGGGAAGCCGAGGTCCCCCTCCGGTGACAGAAAACGCCACAAGTAAGAGTGTTTTACAGGGCAAACTCTTCAAATTGGGATAATGACTGCGCAAAGCGATTACAATAGGCTGTTGGTGATGCTGAAAGGACGAAATTTGCATGTTAAGAACTACACTGCAAAATAAACCATACTGTGGAAATCCTATCATAACAAAATCCTCATCTGCCCAAGTCCTTGTCTTTGATGTTGGTGACCGTTGTATGTTATAGTGACATTAAAGTGATACCTTGACAGGAAAATTTACATAAAGTAAGCTAAGGTAAGCTTGAGATACATTAGAAAAACCTATGGGAACAAAGCAGTGATTGCCCCCTCTGTATTTTACTTTCTTATACCTTTCCCCATAAAGTGACTCAGTCTGCTTTCTTCCTGCAGATTACTGTTAAGCAAATGTGCCATATTATGTCCAGTGCTTCTTTAACCAGTTTTGTTCATGTAACTATTTGCAAAAAACTTGAAAAAGCTTTATTCAATTTATATATCCCAATAATCAGTTGAAATGGTTAGCAAGTAATGTCACAGTATATATACTATAAGCTACAGTTCCTTTTATCCTACATGTGTACTACAGTTTGACTTTAAGGACATTCTTTTTGCTTGATTACATGTACGAATGAAATTCTGCCTTGTGACTTTTAGAGTGCCACATCCTTATTTTAAATTTATCCAGAGACAGAGTAATTTATCTTAATACAGTTTGCCTTGATTCAATTATTCAGTTCACTGTAGACCATTAATATTGCAGCATCAATTTGCGCCTTCGCGTAAGACACAACAGAAGCACTTGAGTGAATCAGTGTGTAAAATATGCCAAAACACATGTTAAAGGCACACTGGAAATAGAGGGACTGGTCCACTGAAGTACAAAATTTGATTTAATTTGATGTGATTTTACAAAATGTGAAATCCATGACAAACACATACACTCATGTGTGTAAATTGTTATTGATTAATGCAGTCCCACTCACTGTGGGTGCTAGTGAGTTGCAGGGGTCACTCCAAAGGCAGCCATAGCTTTACTGCCCCACTATTTCTCAAAGCCTTTATGACACTCTCACTGCTATAATGTAGGGAGCAAGGGAGAGGGGGATTAGGTGTGTTCTATTGTAGTTTTATTAGTAAATATAAGGGGATCCACTTTCTAAATAATGATTGAACAAAGGAATGTTTCTTTTTTGGGTCAATTCCATTATAATTTTACAGCAAGAAACACCTGTTTGATAATGATATAAAACTGAAGTCTAGAGCGGTATAGAGTGTTTTAGTTGTGCAGTACACTGTTGCTTTCAGTAGAGCCGTAAAACTCTAATATAATTTTCTAGAAGCATAGCCTTTTCCTTGAGAAGCCAGTGTGTTATCATATTCATCTTTGGTCCAATTCTGCAACAATTAAAAGGCTTTTAACTTGCGATGGGGAACTTGATGAATCATATAGCTTTAGCGAATATTTAAGGAATTTTAATCTTGCAAAATGGTATAACATGACTCGGGGTGTGAGATATATCATAGCTGTTCTCTTGCGGTCGTCCCTGCCTGCTGCTACGAGAACTGTCAACGGGGACAATTTGGATCTAAATGGGGCTTTGTCTAATATGAAAACTGGTTGTTAGCAGCCACAGTAGTCTGGTGATTAGGCATCCTTCCCTCCCGCTCTTCAACATTTATCAGACCTCCAATGCCATGAATCTGTCCTGTGATTCTCTGGGTAGTAGCAAGGCATGCCAACTGTGTCAGAGCCAGATTACACAGCTCAGTGATAGTGTTATAACACTAAGGGGCATCTGTCTAATGATGTGGCTTCTAAAGAAAGCTTCTGGGCTGAAAAAAATCTCTTTCTGCCACAGTTATCCGATTTATCCAAAGTGTGAAATATGCCAAATTTCTTATGACATAGTCTCACTTAAGGGGGCAATTCCCGGGCTACTTTTTGGCCTTAAGAGTTGCCTCAGTTTGTTGCATTAATCACATAGAAACATCTTGTTGGCAGGAAAAAAAATAATATATTTTTGACCCCACAACTCAATTTGTTGACTGTTGCTGCAAGCAAAGCTTATCTCCATTGTCACCCCCCAAAATTACCCAGTGTATCACTCTTAGACATTTGATAAGAGTTCAAGTACTGCATTTTCACATGTGGATTAATTTAGGTACACATGGTACATTTTAGGGTTGCACATTGCACCAAATGAAGTGTGATTAACAAATGTATAATATCGGTGACCATTTACCACATTTAGTATTTAAGGTTTGTGTGCTTGTCTTTCCCCTGAAGTAGTTGTGGTTGTCTGCACAGCCCATTTCCCAGACTGATATTCCAGTATTTTCAAGTAGCACCAGGTTTAACCTGCCCTTGAGAAGCAGAACGAGTGGCATTGTTTATTATCTGAGAAAATAAAGGCTGAAGGGCAGTCAGCCTTACTGAATGGTGGGCGGTTGTCACCTGTCACCTGTGCTGCTCTGCAGTGGATATAATTTGTGGTTTCATGTAATTGTGGTGCCAGCCCCTCTGGCTGTCACTGTGGCAGTATAACATTATAAAAATGTCAGCGCTGTCCTGACTTTCTTTTTGGCCTACATTGCGATTGTGTCCTGCAGTGGAGTAGTTATAAACCTGTGGCAGAATGCACCACTGAATCCCGATTCCCTGCAAATAGGTTCGCTACAGGCCAAATGATGGGATTCACACATCACATGATTTTGTCACAGCTGAGAACAAATGTGGCATAAATTTGTGTTGTTGTTTGCATATGTATGTTGACAGCAAAATATTAAAAACATTCCCTAGTGGGGTGAAAACAAGACCTCCTTTTTAAGGGTGTCGTTTGCTGCAGCTACCTCGTCCTAATTGCCGCACTTGAGTGTTATTCATTGAGTTACACCTGCAGATTCTTCAAGAAGCAAGTTGCTCTCCTCTTCTCTGCCGGGGCATACAGGTTCAGTCAGTAGGCTTTTACTGCCAGTTGATTAAATTGCTCTTAGGGAACTGCTAATAAAGAATTCATCTGGACCAGCCCATAACACTACTTCAATGCTGGCATCCCTCCAAATAGATGAATATGGATGCTTTCTTTATCCCAGCCGCACATTTCAAATCAGCAGAATTAACAGCCCCTGCTGCCAAGCATGGTGTATTTGGAAAACTGAGGACTGGGGGGGAGGAGGTTTGATAATTAAACAGCTGGAAGAGTACTGATTGTATGTTTTTAAATATAGTATGGTAAGTTAGTTAGTCTACCATTTTCACTTTTACAGAAAATTTGTCTTGTGTTTTATGTTGTTTTCGTCCCTCCTGTTGATTATACTGATGGGAAACAATCTGTTTGGCCTGAATGCATTGCTTTATAGCTTCACATCACAGCATTGTATCCATATACATCAAAACATCCAGGTTATGATTTTTCCCACATGTCATTTTTAGTATGAACAGTACCATACTTGCATTAACAGAGGCTGTCCAAATAACACTCCTTACTTCCAAGGTAATCACAAGCCACACTAATCATTCGCTAATACACAAGCAGATAAATTGGATTAATTAAAAGGATGCATGTAAAAGGCAACAAACATCACAAAATTTTGGCACCTGGTTATTTTGCATGTCTTTTGCCTTGGGCCAGCCAGACACTGATTATTACTGTGCTGTATGATATATTCTGAATTTAGACCACTTTAGCAAACTAAGAGCACTGCTACAAAAATCATTTGCTTTGGGTTGAAGATAGCACTGCAGGATTTTAGTTCAGATTTTTGTGACTTTGGAATCTAGTCTATTGTGTTACTGTATGTCTATGTGTGTGAGTCTGTGTGTACAGACAGAGACAGCTTGTATGGATGAAGAGTCCGCAGTGTGTTGGACTAAACAGTGACCTCATTCCTGGCAGTCATAAAAGTCATGTTTACCCAATTTACCCTGATCCCTGTATGTAGACAAAAGAAATGAGGGAAAATTCAAACATGATACAAAAAGTTATGATATCCTTGCACTACTTAGCTTAAGCCTTTTTTTGTGAGTGGAGGGCAATAAGCAAACAGAGAGACAGAAGAGACAAGGAGAGGGAAGTAGGCACTGATATAGAATCAACCGTGACATTATGGATCCTTGAATTATCTGTTCTGTTGAGGATTTTTAAGTGTGGCTTAGCCACTAGTTAGTTTGACACTTAAGTTTTGTCTTTATCTGGTTACACCATTGACACTTGCACAACATCTTTACTACATGGATAGTAAATCAAAACATTCGCATGCACTGTTGATTTCATCTCTGGGCCAGTGGCCTACCTTAAAAAATTCTAGTGCTATGCAGCTAGGTTATAGCCTATAGTTAATCAAACTGTCAGAAAAACAAAAAAACAAAATAGAGGATCGCCTTTGCCTTGAAAATACAAGGTAATACTTTCAAACTAAAAGGTTAAAATTGTTAAGTATTATTATTATTAAAAATTAGTCTAAAATGCTTAACGTTGAGGTTACTGTAAATGGGCTAGGTATGGGCTCATTAAAACGTAAAGAGTGACATAAAGTGTTGACGATGTTTGATACACTAATCACAGCAACGAAATAACAGCCGTTATTACTATGGTAATTATTTTCCATTTATTGAAATGAGCACTGTCACATAAGCTTGTGCATCGCCGTTAATCTTTCAATCGATTTCATCATTAGTCTTAATAATAAACTTGTCAAAAAGTTTAACTGCACCTGTCCTACAATATTGTTTACCTTCACACTTTTTATTGATATCAAAGACTGTTTAGACTTTCTTTGTCATGCTATACATCAGTGGTACAGATCAGTTATCCTTTGCTCCTCTGCTCGACAAAAGTAACAGTGAGAATGTACGTCAGTATCATCAACTTTATCAAAAGGATCACAGAGGACAGAAATATTATTCCTCTGGCTCTTGTAGCAGTCTCTCCCATCTTTCTAAATGTTCAGCCATATTAACAGTTAATTTAGGAATTACTTTACACCTCGTTGAGGTAAGTGTAAATTTTAAGTTATACCTTAATTGTACGTTGGAACTAAATTGGATGGTGTAAATTATAGAGTGTCTACCCTTTGGTTCAAACTAAACTGCAGTTGAACTTACGCATAGCTGGTACAACAGGCTGCTGGGCCTTTTGCATAAAGCCTTAAGGCAAAGGAGTTCTGCCTCATGATCATTGATTTAGTCACATAACCATAGGAACTCAATTGACTTCATGCACATGGCCCCTGATCTTTTATAGTAGGCCGTTTGGTTGGAAATCAGTGTCTTATAAAACAGAATTTCAATCAGGAAAGAGTACAGTCAGTCACACTCTAAGTTGAGCAGGTGCTGTCATTATGCCATTTTCAGATATGCCTTTCTCAAGAGTCACAGAGCTATGTACAGGGAAACAATGCAGCATGGAAAACACCCCACCGGTCTTAATGCTAATGCTCACAAACAGAAAAACAATTCATTTAAAACACCTCATCTCCAGGCAGAGGCTGTTATGGTGAAAATAACACCAGTTGTTTGTGTTAAGTGTGCTGTGTGTGGCACTGCTAAGTCTTGATACGGTACTGAAATGATTCCCAGCGGTAAACAATTGGGAGCAGCGAGACGCAAAGAAGAAGCGAGGCATTAACATATATCATTATAACAAGGCTTCAGACTTCAGCAGTGAGAGAGAGAGAGCAGGTGACATAGTGTGTTGGATGCCATCACACAGAATAGAAATTCATGGTGCTACATTGTTGGATGCCCTGTTCTTTCCGCTGTTACCTCGTGGGCTATCAATCAGTCTTCTGGTTTTATAGCATTGTTTCTGTTTGGTACACATGCTTCAGCGTAGGAAGTACACGAATGACACCCACTGCAGTTCTGTATCAGGCACTAGCCAGCAAGCAAGTGATGCAGTGTGTAAGGATAGTGACGAGCGTCCTATGGGATCCCGGAGAGGATGTGCTGGGCGCCCTAGTTACAAATCTTCCCGTTGTCATTGACGTCAGCAGCCCTCACAGCATCTCCTCAAACCAGTTCACTTTCTGTTTATAGTTCGTCTCCATGCTTTTGTTCGCAGCAAATTCTATCAGCTCATGGGGAAATGTGGCCCGTGTTGACAGCAGGGGGCCAAGGGTGAAAGGTCAGGGGTCTGAGGTCAAAGGTTATCTGCCCAACTGCAGCTCCACTGCCAGGTGGAGGCACCTCACACCTTCACGGACTTAATGGGCTCAAATTTGTCCTGGACTGATTGTGCACAGTCGAGTGTGGCAGGAGCAGCTGGTTGAGGATCTGCAGAGATGTGGCCCAGTAGTGGATCGCTTCCAGTGTCATGAGCTGGACCAGGTGAAATAAATGTTGGCGGTGCACACCAGCACTAATGCACACTCTCCCTCAACAGATGCACGTTGAAGTCACAGTGCCCCGGTTGTCGTAACTGGGGAGGGTTAGAAATGGAGCAAGAGGATGTTTGAGTTGGAAGGAATGGAAATGTTAGCTGACGAGCAGTATGAGAGCAAAGAGGGGAGGGAGAGCCAGAAAACTTTTTTCTGGCAGGGCATGCACAGAACTCACATGTAGCGTTTAAATGACATGCTGTTTCGAAGGCCAGTCAGCCTCAAGAGGGCGTGGCATCGGGCAGGATTTAGCACAGACAGTGCTGCAGTTTCCAAACCATCCATGTAACGTCATGAAAGCTGGTAGGAAGCTTGTTCATGGGTCAAGGCAGCACTGTCCACCTTTCTGTGCTAGTTAGCCAAAAAGGGTGTGTCATATGACCAGCACTGTCTAAATGGGTCATTATCACAAACGGAGTCATAACTTCCAGCTGTAACCTAGGTAGAGAGCTTGCAGCGTCTGATTCTTTTTTTGACTTACTTATGCATAACATTGTGTCCGTGTGTGTGTGTGTGTGTGTGTGTATGTGCATGCATGTGCTTTTGTGCATATCGGGATGAAAATTACAGCATACTCCCCACAGCATCCAGGAACCACTACTCCACTGGAATGAAATGCTGCATTTATTACCTGATTCATGAAAGCAGAAATGCAAAAACAGGATTGCTTTTTTATATTCATGAAAGCTATGATGCCATTTCTAAACAACAACAAGCAGCTGATTTATTATGTGGCGATATAAACTGCTGGATTTTGCACCAACATTGCCAACCGTTCAGCCCTTCTATGAAACTGTTTCTTTATTCACTGGTCATCTCTTGTTCCTTTCCCTTCTTTCAACACTTTCTGTAGCCATGCAAACTGTGTTGGGCAGTCATTGTGCTCCATTTTGCAGCAAGGACTATAAGTGGCACCCCTTTTGCATGAATGCTTGAAATATAAAATAGAAAGCTCAAAAGATTCAAAAGGACATTTAAGCCCTGTAGTTAAACACAGCAGAATGGCATGGTGGTTAGACCAGAGATGCAACTCTAGATTTGTGGTCCGACCCCTCTGTGTGTCTCAGACGGTGCAAAGAAGCAAATTCCTAATTACGCTGTGTGATATATTGGAGGGGGCCGAAGATGGGGATTTATTGGGTGGTTTAAATTCTTCAGCTGCGTCAATTTCAGCCCTGTGGCCAATTTTGATGTACTTTCTTCTCTGTCACAGCACCCTACATGGATGCTGTGACAGTGGATCCGGTCTCTGCGTATGGATACTAATGAGGACTCAGTTAAAGCTGTGACTGCTAAATGAGGCAGACCCGAGCGTTGGTTGAGGAATTCATATTTTCTTTTATCCCTACAAAATCTGGTGCACCAGCTCCATGTGATTATCCGCAGCCATCGCTAAGATCAAAGCCGTGACGTGGTTGCATTTTAAATCTAGTCTAAGAAGCAGGCTCCCCCCCTACTGGTTTCTTTTGGCAGGCAGAGGTATTAGATGAGTGATTATTGACAGTGAGGAGAGATAAAAGCTGTTGGATTGCTTACATTCCCATTGAAATGCTTATTTGAATTACAATCTGAGACAAAACATCTTTTTTTCCCCAAAACATGCACATATGGTGTTAATTTTTCAGTATATTTGGGCCTGGCACATATGGGTAGCACAGCACAATAGACGTCTGTCTTACTGACACTCATTTGTATGCTGAAGTGCTGCATAGAGCCTTAAGCGTTCTTCATCAATTGTCTGTGAAATGTGCTGGGAAGCTTGGGACCACAAAAATTTGTTTCTAATTCCAAACTCCATTTAACGTGAGCTTATTCCTGGAATTCTTTTTTTAGTCTTGTGCTTTCTGAACTCCCACCAACATTACACCATTTGAATAATCTGGACGAGTTGGTTGCTTTACTTTGGGTCCTGCATTGTACCTGGACAATTTGAAGTTATTAATGTTCAAGATGGAAGGTCTAGTTTTACAGTTAAGGCAAATGCTCCATGCGGTAGATCTGTTTGCTGTAACATGAAAAACCATTCATGTCTTGCCTCAGGGTATTACATATGATCATCCAAACACAGAAGGTTTTAGGTCTCAGATGAGCTTACAGTAAGTCCTGCAGTGTCCATGGATTATTAATTGCTGGCTCCCACTACAGTCTTGTGCATATCTTTGTAAACACAGTCAGCTGAACATTATGTTGTATTATCCCTGGCAGGGATACATATGCTTTTTCTAGCCAGGTGATCTGTGTGGGGTTTCACCGACTCAGTGCTCTCAAACACGGCTTTGCAGCATCTGCCTGCAATTGTTCTGACTTCTCCCAGAGGGCTAATGCACCATTAGACCCATCTTGCACAGAAACAGGATAGTCTTTCTGGGTCTCAGGCTTTCTCCTTTACTTCTTAGGGAGACAATTTTTTTTTTTGTCACATCTAGTATAGTTTTGCGCTGACAAACAAATGGTTCAAGATGTTCTGTGAACCTTACAAGAGTCCAAATAATTACAAAATGCCATTCATCACTTTCTTTGGTTAAGCCCAGGGATGTAGTGAAGAGTAAATCTCAGTTTTCTTTTTATTTATAGCATTATATTACAGTATGCAGCACCCATCTGTAAAGAGAAGTGCGGCACATAAAAGCATACACATACAAGATACAACAATCCATAGCACAAGAGATGAGGAAAAAAATTGAACAGGAAGTAATACGATTTTCACAGAAGATATATTACAGAAAAACATCCAGAAAAGCATTTATACAGAAATGAGGCTTAAGATGAGGTTGGCAAGATGACTGATTTAGCTGGCCTGTGGATCTCAGGCAGGTCACTGCACAAGCTAATGGCAAATGTCCAGTCAAGTTTGGTCTGAGGAACTGCCAGACATTCCCTGCAAGAGGATCACAGGCAATGCTGAGATTGAAAGGGGGGTCAAAGATTTGCAGTTTAGTAAAGGGTCAAACCTTGCCTAGGTTTAACACTGAAGCCTTAAAATCCTCTCTAAAACTGACTGGCAGTCAGAGCAAGATTCTAAAATTGTGTTGATATGGTCTGTTTTCAGTGTTCTGTTTTTACAAGCTGATGACAAAAAAATGACCTTGTTTTTTTTTGTCTAGTTTTAGTCTAGTTTTAGTCTATATGAGATTATTTAAAGCAGGGATGAGTTTCTCCAAGTTGGAACAGGATAAAGATGACTCAGTTTAAAGACGCATGTTTCCAAACTAACTTCGGTCCACCACTGTTTGTTGCTAAAATGATAGTAGTGTCTCCTCAAATGCCCACCCTAACATGCACGGCATCATATCTTGCTATTGCAAAATTAGATGTGACTAAACATTTATTCTGAAACAGTATAACATAATGTGATCACATCAAATTTCATGAAATCAACTTGTGACCACAAGTTGTGGGCACAAACCATGTTAAGATTATGTTCCTCTGCCACAAACTGGATTAACAATAGCACAAATTACATTTCGTGACAATGGAATGAATTGCCCACACATTCTCTCCACTAATGGTAAAGTTTAGGCAGCTAAAAACAACATTGATTAAGGTTTGGGTTCAGGTTATGGTAAGTTACATAACTAAAACAGTTTGGTTAAGGTTAGGGAAAGGTTAGTGGTTAAATAAGAAAAGCTAAACTAAAAATAATCAAGAAAAACTTTAGCAAACAAAAACGTGAAACTTCAGTCACAGCAGACATCAAAACCCAGGTCATGAGAGTTGAAGGCAAATAGACCTTTTTTGCACAGCAGACATTTTGACCTGAAATAGTAGGATAAACACAGGTGTTATTAATGACACTAATTAAGGTTCCATTCCATTTAAGTGCAGCAGAGTCTTTCCAGTGAGCCAGCATGAACAATAGCAGGACTCTGGCTCTGTTAGACCTCAATGGAACAGAACCTTCATTAATGTCATTAGCAACACCTGTGTTTACCTGCTATTTCATATGAAAATGGCTGCTGTGAAAAAGGTCTATATACGCCTATTCACCACCCTTTTCTAGTCTTGCACCCTTCACATAATCCTTTTTGGTGGGAAGACATTTCTCGCAATTTCCATGCATGAGTATGTATTTGCATTTTAAAAAGTGGTCATTTAATGGAATTTAAGATAAGATCAGGCAAGTGTTAAAAGGATATTATTTATTTATTTAATTTTTCATGAGGTGGTCAAGGAGGGCACTAACAATGTTATTAGCACACCTGAAGGAAATCATCTCCCCACTTTGACCCTCACGATAAGGATTTCAGTAGAACTTCAATAGAAATTTAATTGTCAGACAGATAATAAAGGTTTAGCTGGTCAATTTGGTCCCTAAATGGTGTGATTCATTTACCCAGTATTCAGCAGTAGCTGAGCAACCAGGCTGATAGGCACCAGCTCAGTTAAGATCCTCTGCCAATATGGTAATTAGATTCAGATAATCCAAACAACAAAAGCCTTATAATCCCACTCAAATTCACTGCATCCTGCTGGTGTTTAACTGGCAATGCTCAGCCCTGTGAACAAACAGCAGCCAGAAAGATTAGAACTGGATATGTGCCTCGCTGTCACAGGGACGAGCTTGTGGGTGTGCGCATGTCCAGGAATGGCATTGCTACTCGTAGAATTTTGCATAACACTTAATGGTTTTTCTCTTATTGTGTCTTATTGTGTCAGTTAATTGTTTTTGAGAAAATCTTTACACTGTAGCTTTAGACACCAATTGTACATGGTTTGTGATATGTCTGTCATTTTAATCCACTTACAGTATGTAAACAAAACAATCCATCATCATAAAGCTTTTGTTCATTCATGTAATTGCCTGGATCTTCATTTGGTGTTAAATAGTGTAAATGAATGCTAAACACACATATTGGTAACAAGGGCCACATTATTAATATTATTCATTAATTTAAAGGCCACCTACACTCAGTAATATAGCATCACCAAAGCTCTTAGGGATTATACATAAATTATAGGGGTGTAACAGTTCTGAAACCGAGACTGAAACCACGACACAAATGTTCACGGTCTCAAGTTGTGGTTCCGTCTTCCACCTCCATTTTCTTCCAACTGCATGTGAGTATTTTGGTCCAGTCATAATCGAGTGATCATCATACGTGAGGTAAAAGTTCATCAAAATGTGTTGCCATAACTTTTTTAACAAAGTAAAGGCTAACCTGGTCGAGGACTAGAGCAATGCAAAGTTCATCGCTGTAACTACAGATGGGTGGACCTCCTCTGCAACAGAGACCTTCATCACAATCATGGCGCACTACATTTCTGACAACTGGGTAACCACAAGCCCCGCTCTCCAGCTGTTCACAATCACACAAGTGACCATTTGTCAGAAATACTACAGGGAGCTGTAGCCAAGTGCAAAATTGACAGACCAAACGTCACCATCCCTGTGACAACAGACAACGTTGGATTTGCACCAAAATTCAATGTTTTTCCTGTACAGTTACCTTGGCATCACAGAAGAGAATGAATGTAAACCAGATGTCCCAGCTTTTTGGCAGAGTGAGCAAAGTGGTCACTTTTTTCCATCGTAGGTTCAGCAATTGTGAAATATGTCAAATCTGCCATTGACTTCAACAACAGATACCCCGACTCTGACTCAACACTTATTCAGTTTCTTCATGTGAACACTGCGCTTGACCCACGTTTTAAATCTCTGCCCTTTCTGGATGTGACCACTCATGGCAAGATCTTCAACAGCCTGACTGAGAATATTCTGGATGATATTCAGCATTGCAAGGTAGTGCAGAGCCTCCCAGTGGAGTCAAATCCAGTTACATGGTGGAAAGACATTGAGAGCCAGTTTCCCCACTTAGCCAAGTTTGCTAAATGCTACCTCGGAGCATTTATTGACAGTTTAAAGTTTACTTACTTGATTTATGTTAATTTGTAAAGCTAATCTACATTCATAGTGTTTTTAGTGTCCTTGATATTCCAAATTGTAGTTCATAAAAAAGCAGAACATTTTTGCATTTTTTAAATTTATTTATTTTCATTAAAAAATGTAATTAAAGCTGGTTTGAATTGAACCATGGGTCAGAAATCGAAGGCCTAACCAAAATTGAATTTGGAGAATTGTTACACCCCAATAAATTAATAGATTAGATTAAGGAATAAATCAGCCCTTTGTTATGAGAAGTATGGAATGATGCTGTTCTGCTTTTTGAGACCATTGATCTGGTTTTAGACATTGCCGAAGCCCAGTGCTCAGCAGTTGGTGTACACACTATGTATCCATGTTTATGCATCTAACAGCCTGGAAAGGATCCACCCTCTCCTCAGCTCTGCAGCCACGCTGAAACTGACTTGGCTCTGCGCCTCCAAGGGCACCACCACAGAGCACGGCTCACCCCAGAGCCCCAGCTAATGAGCCAAAGCAGGGAAATTGATTTAGCTTCCCCACCTTCTTATCTCCATCTCAGGCCAAAGATAAAACAGGGCGAGTCCCCTGGGTCTCTGTTCAGTAAAGCCCTCCAAGGTTATTTCCTTTCTTCTGACTGTAGACCCAGATTAATTATAGACAAATTAAAAAAATAACTAGGATCGAGTCTAATTAGTGAGCATATTGAATAGGTGCAGTCTTGCACTTTTAGTAGGTGCCTTAGTGGTTGTAATGATATGCCTGTGATTTAAACTGTTTAATTCCATGCATTTTTCCTGAGGCGAATATAATTTTCTGGTCTTGTATGACAAATAACAAAGCAGTTTAACATGAAAAGATAATTTCCCTGAGGTAATGTAGAATCTGATGTGCTAAAGCGTTCTTGCTAATCTCCACTTTTTTTTGATTAATTGATTTATTTTTTTCCAATAAAGTCATGTGAGATCTTTCTTGACTGTGCATAGGAGTGAAATTTGAATGTCAGCAGCACTGGCATTAAAGAAAAGCTTTAATGCCAGTGCACACGCACGCGCGCACACACACACGCACACACACAAAAGATTAGAAAAGCAAAGCGGAAATTAAATAAATAAGTTCATGCAAGTTTTTTAGTAACTAGTACTTTTCATGTTCCTTTTTAAAACCGGTATCTCTACTCTTGCAGTTTCTAGTGAAATATATGGCCACATCTGACGGATTTGTTTTACTAAAATCTGGAAAAGACAACAGTTAGCATTAAGTACTTGTGCCTCCTGAAAAACACAGGTTTCCACTTTTAAATTCTTTTTAAAACTTCAAGCAAGCACACTCAAGAAATTACAGACCACATAACGTTAGCTGGCTACTGTAAGCGAGAATGTAGCTGGCTAGTTTTTATTTTTTTAAGCAAAGTGTTTTCTATTTCATTTGCAGTATTTATTTATTTAATAATTGAATCATTTTAATTATTACTGTTATTTTGTACAGGATTAACTGCTATTACTTGAGTGTAAATTGTCTGTACTCTTGCCAACCCTGGCATTAGGTGCTACAGCCAGGTGGCTATATGTTGTGCTGACGCAGGCACATACTTCCTGTCATGCTCTAACTATAGGCAGCCATGTAGAGAGTGACTGCTGTTCTCCTTTTTTTTTTTTTTTTTTTTTTTTTTGTTTTCTGCAG
>OMLF01020303.1:22345-33141 GCA_900302615.1 Holocentrus rufus
TGCTGTTCTCCTTTTTTTTTTTTTTTTTTTTTTTTTTTTGGCATGGGCAGCCACTCTCCACTGCCCGGCCACCCTCAGTATTAAGTGAAGGATGAATTATGTTGGACTGTTATTTCTGCTTCACATTTGCCTTTTGGATTTTATGAAAGCACTTTTTTGTGCTTGGCCTTGATACCAAGAAAGAAGTGCAGACCGTCTTCTGTTGGAAACTTCATTTTAATATCTTTAAGGGCATTGGGACAACAAATTAGACTGCCGCATTTTATATTTTGATTGTTTGGCCTTCATTTTAGGGATGTCTGACTGCAGTGAATAATAATTTGCCTCACTCTCCCTCATGCTTTTCCTATGCACGTCAGTTTGTCCCCACCAAAGCTGAAATGAAATCCTTGTCTTTTGGATGTTGTTGCTCATGTGCCTGTGTGTGTCATCAGAAGTCACTTGTTCTCTCATTTAGCCTACTTCCTGGTTGCTTATTCCCATCTGCATTAATTAAATGGCTTCCAGCTGAAGTCTAGATATAAAAATGAACCTATTACACCAAATCCAGGCATAAGCATGATTTTGTCCATCATATGAAAATGTATTTTCAATAGAGAGTGTATTTTCCTCACTCAAAACTTTGATTATAGAGTGCTCACTTGGTTTCTGGCTGATTACTGTACTACCTCTTAACAATGGAAAAACCGTGACATTGTTATTTTTCATTATATGTGCTATCAAAATTGTACCCCAGACCCAATTCAAACTACACATACAGTATATTCTCAACTAAGGCAGAGGGTTCTTGGGCTCTGGACACCTAAATACTTATGATCATGCTTGATTTTGCTGATGTTAAGGTAAATCTGTTCACACCAGTTAGCTCAGTCTCTGTTGAAAACTGTAATGCAGAGATGGGCTGATCAGCCACTTGTAGAAGATGATATAGGTTAGATCGTGTAGGTTTTTCTCTTGATAGGCCAATGAGGCAGAAATGAGTAGCCTAGAAAAAAAATGTCTTTCAGTATTCAAAACTCCTTCCTCAAACCCACCCAAAATATACAACAACTCATTCACCATCTCCAGTCACCATAGTGAGAGTTTACGCCATGCAGTGTGGTATAGATTATTGTCCACATGGTGGCACAATAGCATTGCTCTTTAGTGCTTATAAGGCAGTTTTGGAAAGGCAAGACTGAAATAGTGTTTGTCAGATGAACTGACCCTAAAGCATTAAAATGATAGAAAATTGCCAAGTACCATGATTGAAAAAAATTCAGTTATTAAGTTATAGAGCCTTGCAGCGTTAATATGCAGGTTATTCTCAGATTTCGGTTTACATCAATTTGATGTCAGGTCAGGGTCATGTCAAGACTGTCAGACAACTTAAATGGTCTTGTAGCTGTAGGCAAGAATAGACCTAATAGTAGTGATTTTCCCTGAGTGCATACAAACAGAACATCTCTTATACATAACACATCACTGGGTAATGGTTTACGCTCACACACACACACACACACACACACACACACACACACACACACACACACAGAACACACCACATGCTGTTCAAGGACTACTTCCACAGCTTCCAAGGTTAAGCATAGAGTGGGAAATGAGCAGAAACGCTGGCTTTTAACAGCGATCACAAGGGGATAGACGTGCCGGGGACTAGCGGTGGAGAATCACTCTGTACGCCACTTCATTGTTTTGATTATTAAGGGGAATCAAGGACAAGATGTGAAGGACAGCTATTTAAGGGAAGTTAAATGCAATGTCACATTTGAATGCTGCGGCTTCAGTAGTTACGCGGGGAGTCCGGAGAATTAAATCATATCTTCACATTTAATGAGGCCGTAGCTGTCTTTTAGGGCGCTTTGTGGGAAATGACACCGGAAAGGAGCGGCTTAGGAGCACATCACTCAGTCTCGTGCTCTTTCATGTTTTATGTCCACACGGCACACCATTGTAGCAACCAAGATAACAAAAAAGAAGCCAAAAGCCTGTGAAATATTGATGAAAGAGCTGTCTTGTTCTCCTCAGTGCCGTCTGCTCTTATGCCATTCATGGGGAAACTCCAAATACTGCTGCAGTTGGTAAATAATCTCTCAGTTCAAAAGCGGGTTGCATAAGACAGAGAGGAACAGCTATACTGCGGGACATTCATAAATTAAAAACAGGCCCGTTTTATCACACAGCAGGTGTGATGTAACAGTAATCAGAAAATGCTTGTTTTGCAGTTTTGCGTTTTTTTAATTGCTATATTTACATGCATTAACAAAGGTCAGCCATTACTTTGGCTAGGCGATATGTGGATATTACATCAATATTGTGATATGAGATCGATTTTTGATTTTGTGACATGGCATGGCTTTTTTTGGTTTTAAAGGTTGCATTTTAAAGGGGGACAACTCTTTGAACTTAAACTGTTCTGCCTGGTCATGATATCCACATTACTAATGTTTATATTACCTTATGAAAGCTCCAATATTGATATCACAATATTGATATTGAAATTCTTTGGTCAAAGATGTTGTGATATCTGATTTTATCCGTATTTGCCCAGCCCTACTTTGTAGTGCTTTTGTGGTGAGTTTGTTGTTCAACACGTTCTGAGGGAAATAAGATAAGAAGTGGAACAAATCAGATGTTGCAGTCTTTGAAGATCTGTACGGTGGATTATCACGCCATTCTGAGTTGGGTCTTCTCATATTTACACACACAAACATAGAGACACTCATGCAAGCTCACGCAGGCACACCTGTGACCGTGAGATGCCAAAAATGCCTCTCCGCTTTGTGATTTAAATGTTACAGCACATTGGCATGTTTGATATTGTGTCACAAAGCTTTTCAATGGCCTTGTATTCCTCCGTCTCATTAATCAGATGTCAGAGTGAGGATGCTTCGGTCCCAATCCATTTGTTTTGTAGACATCATTTAGTCGAACATGTGCAAAAGGGGTTTACTGGATAAATATCCCCAAATGGCACGATATCATAATGGCCTTAAATTAATCATGCAAAATAGAAGCTATTATGCAAAAACAACGATGACATTTATAAACCAGCAATTCCCTATGCTTGTAACTACATCTGCATGTTATCTGTACAGAATTTCATTTACCGCACAACAGAGCTACCAGCCTAAATTATTCACTACCCAACGCATCACTGGAGCATATAAATACACTATCTCACACACTCACACACACACACACACACACACACAACCTTGTTACTCTATGCCTCTGTCTCTCTGTTTCTGTGAGATGCATATATACACACACACACCTCAGGACAACCGTCATTTAGCTCATGCACTTAAGCCTGGTAATGGCTGCGATGTAATCAAATACCATTCACCTGCTTTAAGAGAAGTCAGCATCCTCTGCTATCTAATTATAGCCACAATATCACATATCAGCACCTTCACAAGGCTGCCTCATCAAAATCACACGTAGAATAATTTCATCATCTGTGCACATGTGTCGTCAGAAAGGCAGATATCCCTGATCTGCCACGAATTCAGAACATCTATTTTTTTTTTGCACCCACTGATTAAGAAGAGAAGGAGAAAAATCAAGTACCGCTCTGTAACAGTCTGTTATTGTGTTTCATGAATTTAATCTTCTGTCTTCACCTTGGTTGATTAAGCTCTTTCTGTAGGGAAGAGACAGAGGGGTTGTGGTGAACACTGTGTGTGGTGCGTAAGCCTTTCAATCATGGTGCTGAATTACAGTAAAGGGATGGAAAAGGGAGTGTAGCTGCATTTATCCCTCTAACACTTGTCACTGTAGGGTCACTGCCGTCCTTTTATACTATATATAGTATATACGCTTTACAATTCTATGCAGCCTACTGTTGAGTCTTAAAACCCCATTTCACCAGTACAATATGTCTTTCTCTACTCTCTATTCAAATCAGTTCCATAGCTGTCATTGCTGGGCCGTGCTGGGTCACGGCATCACTTGAGTAGTTCATGTACTGCAAATGCAAATTTGGCACAATCCCGTTTCATTGCGAGCTATGAACTTGGGATCTAAGATGTTAATCCTGGTGTTTCCCCATAGAAATCCATCAATAGTTTATTTTTTTGTGAGTGTTTCACTTGATATTTGAATAACCTAAACAACCATTGCATATGGTGTTGGCAGCATGATTTGATAATGACTGTTTTGTTTTAAATGCATCGATGAGTAAAATTTTATAAATAACATCCATTGTTTGGATTCTTGGATTATTCTAGGATAGGACTGCATGATGTGCTACCTTGTTTGAGTCAACACAGTTGGTTTTATTTCACATACTCTCTGATTTTGGCCCAAAATTAGGAGTATCTAATTTTGCACATTGAAACTCTGCAAATTGAGTTGGAGCAACCATAAGAAAAACAGTAGAGTTTTGGATCAATATGGATGGCTCAACAGTTATTTCATCAGGTGCTGAGATTTCTGGCTTTCAGAACTCACTTTCTGGCCCATAATTGGAACAAAACTCTCTGCCCATGTGATGATATTTTAATAGTAGTTCATTGATTCATTCATTCATTCAGTAGTGAGGCGATCAACCAAACCAAAAATTCTTGAAACAGGTAAAATTGCATGGGAAATGTGTGACATGATCTCAGCTCATTTGCAGATTTCAGACTAAATGAGCATCTACAAAAGTCTGCATATCTAACTCGGCTAAGGAAGGGTCTGGGATTGCACCATTACACATAAAGTTTGCACCATCAGAAGGAGCAGGGCGATGTGCCTCATCAGTGACGACCAATGCGCTCATCAGGTGACAGTGGGTGATCTGCCATTGTCTTTCATCTTCGCCCACCGTGTGACGCATGAGGGACAGGTGATATCAGCTTTGATTTAATTCTAAGCTCAGTCAACCTGATACGGCTCTCCGCCTTCTGGGTACAAAGCACTTTCTTAGATGGCTTTATGACAGACAGAAAGGTTTACTAGTAGCAAGATGACTCTGGAACACATCATACAGCTCCAACATTATTTGGCTTAATATAATGAAATCCCCAATGTGCTTTTTTGTTATTCTTGATATTACTCAAATTCAGAAAATGTACCAACTGGCTAATCATTAATACACTGTTAAATAAGGAAATTATTTATATAAGATGCTGCATAAACTTCATATACATCATATGCTGCAGGAAAAGGTGTAGTTAGAAGTGTAATTGCTTCAAATGAGAAGCTAACCTCCTGCTAACCCCCTGTCTCCTTTTTATAGCTATGCCTGGCAGTTATTTTTAGCATCTCATCTTATTTTCTAATCATGAGTAATTTCATGATTTTCACTAATTGTTTCTCTAACAAACTATTTTTGTAAATGTGATTTTGAACAGTGTTTTTTGTGTTTTGTGAGTCCTTTAACAGTATTGATACAATGTTACGTAAATTCTTTATTTCTTGAAATGCCGAAAGAAACAAAGAGCAGAGCAGGCAGCACATTCTAACTGACTTATAATTTGAGTAACTGAACTTAAAACTGAAATTTGGCGCATTATAACATACGACAGAGAATTTAAAATGACAGTAACAGCTGTGTTTGTTGTATTATTTTTAAGTTGACTCTATGTATATTAAGGATACTCTTCTCATGAAGTCCACTGATGAAGTGAATCCAGGTAAAAGTCATTATCCCTCACTGATTTCCCTTATTAAATGTATACCAATCAGAAAGGAAGAGAAGATAAAAGAACATATAAATTATGTAGATTGTGCAGACCCGCTGCTCAATATTCAGAATATGTGTCTGATGTTTTGCACATGTATCTCTAGCTTGAGGCTGCTGCCATGCAGGGTAGGCTGGGTCAAACTGACATTTATTTTCCTCGTCAGGTTGGTCATGGTAGCATCCATGCCTTTTGAAGTAATTGGGTTCTCATGCTGAGAGAGACATTAAAATTAGAGAGCAAGCAGGCTTACAGCAAATATCAAGTATTACACTCTTTAACTTAGCCAACATGTGGTCCTGCTACTGACATGCTGAAAGGATTTTTACTTAGAGGTTTGTCTGACCGAGAGCAGGTATGCTCTAAATCTGTTTGACTAAAAAAAACAAACAAAAAAAAACATTTATTACTGTTGTCAAATAGATTTTTAAGCTGTTGGACTGGCGAAATCTTATTCAACATACAAATTAATCATTCTAATCATTCTATAATATACCCCAGACAGCAACAAATGATCTATATACATTTTCTCTATAAACGTTGCCAACTTTTTATACCAAGCTTTTTTATGAACATGAGGGATAAAAGTCAAAGAATTTATTATCTGTTCTTCTACAAATAGCTCTGCTAGAGTGAAAGGTCACGCTGAACAGATATGAACTGGGTTTCTAGTTACTTTTTTAATGAAGAGCAAAAGCATTCTTTATATAATCATAGACATTAACTGCTAATTTACCAGGCATATTGTTCTCTGAGCTTGTCTCTCATTAGTTGTGCAAGAGAGCCTGCCCTCATCTCTTTTCATAACATGAATTTGGCTGTTGCCCACAAGACAGGTATGCTCATTGAGATTTTTCTCACTTACATGAAGACAGAATTATGGCTTTCATCAGCGTTACGGTATTGAATAAGACAAAAATACAACAATTCAAGTTGTTTTTTTTTTTTCTTTGATTAAAAATCTAATACCGAGCAGTTCTAAAATGTTTTTCAGCACAGCAGCTCACTAAACCCATCCCTGTTCCCCCTTTGGGTTATAATATTATAAAGCTGAGCAGTCTTTTCCTCAGCCAAAATAGACCACCTCAACAAGTTTGACCTGAAGAGTTATGTCTATGCACAGTCATGAAAAAGATGAAGACAGTGCTGACCTAGCACAAAACATCAAGCGGTACACACTGAAGTAAAGGCCACTTGGTCTGTATTCTACAAGGCAGATCATACTTGATAAAAACTATAAGTACCATATTTAAGTACAGTACCATTGTCATCAAACCAAAATTTTCAATCTTCAATACAGTACCAAAAAGAACATATATTTTCAGTGCCACAACAAACAAAAAATCAGCATAGCATACATTTTAATAAACTATAGTTTTTAATTTTATCCTTAAAATCAAGATAAAATCAAACATAAAACATGCATTGATTTTGTTTATTTAATCAACCTTAGCCCACTGCATCCCTCTTGGAAGCCATTACTTAGGGCTCTGTGAGAAACAGCTTTGTAAGGTTTTTCTGAAATAGACAAAAGAGTGAAAAGTGTTTTCCAAAACGACAGAATTCGTTTTATTGGTCTCCAGCTGCTTGTTGGCAGCAACACCTCAGGAGACTTCTGTCTCAGTAGACTGACTTCCTAACCCTCTAGCTAATCTACAGATTAGAGCTGCCATGATTATTTTTTAATCACAAAGAACTCTTTGTGCTTCTGACCTCATATCTTCCAACATGGAATGTTAATCACAGAGGAGAGTCTGAATAGTTTTTAGCTCTTTCAAAACTGCTACTATTATAGTTTTTCAAATCCTTGACAGTGTCGCAGCCTATGATTTTGATTTTATGCACTATTTTATCCTCATATGCGACCTCGTGTGATTTGTTCATGGACTATATCCAAATATTGTTCATTGTGTGGATCATTGACTTGTATTTTCTTTCATGGAACACTTTGTGCAATTTCAGGAACACATTGGGCAGCTTCATAAGGACAAAGGTTGTTTTTATCACATTAAATCCACACTAATTTGTTCCTTTCACAAGCTCAGTTTAAATAAAAATGTACCTTTATATATTCTGTGTGATATCATCCCCATTATTTAAAGTTATTGAAAGTATTAGTAGTAGTGGTAGTGGCAGTGTAGGAGGTTAGTACATATTACTAAGCACTTCTTGTGGTAAATTTTGTTTAATATAGTCATTACCTTATGTCTGTAATGTTACCAATGTCTGTAACCAATGGCTCCAATATGTGGAAAAACTGCACTTCCACCATCATCACCAACATGATGTTGAAAGAGACAAGGATCTGTGATTTGTGTGTGTCCTTGTGGATTAGACCCATACCTCTACTAGAAAACACATTCCCTCCATTATCTTCATAACATCAAACAAGCAGCCAAACATTACGTAGATAAACAGTATCAAGTCTTTGGTACAGTTGACCTTCTCTTATCCTCCTATACAAACTGTGATAAAGCATCTAAAAAGGACAATTCCAACAATGTCAAACACCTTCTCCTTTGTAGGTGTTTGTCGGTAGACCTTTGAGAGTGGTTAAGATGAAGGGGACCCATTATCAGAAAATGATTTTTTTTCAGAATTAGATTCTTTTTTGGACTTGGTCTTGATGGCGCTCAATCAAATAATTAGAGAATAATTTGAGTCAACATATCCTCTGGAATTTCTCCGCTCAGCAGGGTAGGATCATTTTAATCAGCTGCTACTTTTTCTACTTAGTGTCCAACACTGTGACAGCTCTGTGTGTGAGCACTTCGGATACAGACTGCTCCACTAGCATTCTGTATAAAAGACCAACGTGTTTGTATGGCTGCCTGATCAAATGAATGAGTTCATGATATTTCCATGTTTTGAGGTCTGTGGTTAAACACTAAGTTTGTAGGAGTGGGAAGATGTGCAAAGTACATTCTTCCCAGAACAACCAAATTATGCAGATATTGTGCTTGTCTTACTTTACAGCGAACATATAGGTCAGCTTACAGGAGCTCAGTGATGCGATCTTGTTATTCAAAGCCTCATTCAATTTTCTGCTTGGGCTTGTTGCCTACACATAATTCTAGGCTGCTGCAAATCAGCAAGTAGACAAACAAATATCACTCCAAACTGCATAGGATACTATATTACATTTATTTATTTATTTATTTAGTCTTTCTTGACAACATGGATATAGAGCCCTGTTTAACATCTGTCTCCTGTGGGACAGCCAAGATAGATCGCCATTCACACCTGGCATTATTCTGCATCTTCAGTGACCACTTGTGATTAGATTTGTGTTTGGCTTCAGATCCGTCAAAATTACTTGTTCCTTTCTTTTGTTACTCACTCCTGTCCCTTCTTTCACCTCACTTATAGTCTATGCTTTCACTACTCTGTGGTCCGAGTATCCCTCCCCCATCCTGTTCCTTATTTCTGGCCCATTAATGAAGCAGCTGTGCCCAACCATTATGGTCTTAGGATATCACTATAAAGACGCTGCCATCTCACTGTAAAAAAACTTCATTAAAATTTGAATTTCCTCTCTATCAAACAGTCCTTTCTTTCATGAAGTGACCGGGCGGTCTTCCAATGTTGTCAGGGACACATCTGGATGCGTTATTGTTGAGACTTCCAAAACACATTAAACCACGTTCACACCTGTACTTAGAGCAGTCCACTTGAGATTGGATCCCCTGAGACGCATGTTAAAACCAAGTCTGAATGGGGTCTATGATAGTTTAACCAATACTACTGATTAACAACATATCCCCGAGAAGTTTTTTCTTACAGCGACAGCATGATCCGAGGAGTGAATTTGCTCTTTCAGCGATGCTATTGCGTAACTGTAGAAATACTACAAAAATACTATCGACGTACTATAGTCAGCAGTGTGTCTGCGTGACTCTTTCCCCCTGTTTGTGACCACACATTGCCATTTGTCACTTTGATCATGAAGGTGCGCCAGAGTGGGAAATGCTGACTAAACTACATTCTATAAACGTCTCCCTGCTAAGAGTAAATTCTACAAATCTCCCAACAGAAAGTGAAACGTAGCTGCAAGCCCCACATCGCATGACCTAAATGGTGAAGACAGCAGCCCACTGATTGACATTACCATCTAGAGAGCGCTGTGCCATTGCTCGCGGGGCTAAAACACATCCGGCACATGAGAACATTATCCTCATGCCAAGACCTCGCATGATTTGGAAGCAAACCGACGGTGACAGGTCCACTCTTAAAGCCCACTGATCTCACTACCTGTTATTTTAGCTGCAGACCCTTCCCCACCACCTGCTGATGGCTCAGGTCAGTCCAGCCCTATTTATATCCCCTGCACAAGCCTGTCCCTCTCTCTCTCTCTCATCCCTACTGTTATCCCCTTAAAGCATGGAGATTTGCAGCACAGAGAGAGATGGGGGGGCGGACGCACTGTTGGGGGAGATCCTCATAATAGCTTCTTACTGTCCGCTTTCTTCTGTTGTGCATTGCGAATGAGGGCTCAAAATAGAACATCTCTAGAGAACACACAATTGGACGTATGGCAGCCTTACGCACACAGGCACGCTCATCACACACAGCATTGGGAACAGGATTTGCGAGCAATATCTACCATGACTCATTCCAGGAGATGTATTTTATTCATTACATCCATTTTCGCATCAGAGCCCTGGCATCCCCCAATTCTGTCTGAAACCCGGGCTATATACAGCGCTGCTAATAGTGCTGCCGGTTAAATGAATGTGTTTTTGTCATCCGCTAAGGCTAAGGATGAGATGTAATGCAGTGTACAAGCACGGGAAATAGTAAACAAACATGTGCCAAACAGCCAAGGGCGTTTAAATTGAAGTCACTGTGGTGCGATTGAAGGTCGGGAACAGGTCGAGAGCAGATAACATAGAAATGCACGCTCCACTGTGTGGCTGCTGGCAAAGAAACTGATAGGAGTTTGTGTCTGTGTGTGTACAGTATGTGTGTCTGTAGGTGCCTAAGCCGTAGTGGATAAGAACGCATGCCAGCATGAGTGAGCGAGTGAGTGTGTGAGTACAGCGGGATCAGAGAGAGTGGGAGAGGGAGAGAGAGAGAGAGGGAGAGCAGCGAGGGAGACGGAAGAAACAGAGGAGAGAGAAAGAGAGA
>OMLF01020306.1:0-11831 GCA_900302615.1 Holocentrus rufus
TGTTACCTTACCCGGTCAATTTCTTTACGCTCTCTCTTGTCTATTTTCGTTATTGTCCTCTGACAAGGCTGCCAACAAAGAGGTCCCGGAGGACACCTGTTATCAGGACAATGAGGCTTCCCCCGGTGTCGTCCACCTTCGGGTTGATAACCTGCGCCCTGGTTTTAATGCTGCCGCTGTTTGGGACCTCGCATCCCGCCCGGACGCCAAAGCGGGACAGTCTGGTGTTTATGGAGCAGTTTAGCCGACAGTCTGTGGGATTTAACTGGAAAAACGTCACCTGCCCCTTGTGCAAAGCAATCTTCGCCGTCCTTGATATCGCCCTCCTGGTGAGATTTTTAATCTCCTCTCATCCATGATACTCCAAAGGCCACATGTGTACCTTTAGTGTGCCCAGCTCTGAACGAACAGGCCAAGCAGTACACATTTTTGCAGATTTGGTCCAAATTTGGTGCAATATTGCCTGTGCTATTTAACCATATTTCAAAAGTAGATTTCTGAACGCACACATGATTATTGGGTATATAACTACATAATGCAAAACACACTGCTAGAATTACTCTAGGTATGGATTAACACTAATTTTGAACTGGCCAAATGAATGTACAAAGGTTACTTCTGTTCACAACCAGATTCAGATCTTTTTCTAAACCGCCTGACTTTTATACTTCAAAAAGTCTAGAAAAATAAATTTTAAGAGTCTTTAAAAGGTCTTTAAAACAGTAGTTTTTAGAGATTGGTCTTGAATTCTGAACTCTGTGATCTCCTGGGGTCAGAAGGGCAGAGATTAAACTGAGCAGACTGGTGTTTTTTAACAGTGCCTTAGGTCTTGAATTTTTGGATCTTTGGATCTTGAAAAAGTCTTGAATTTGATGTCAGGAAAGCGGTTTAAGCCCTGCTACTTTGTGCACTACGGTTTGTGACTTGCGAAATACCGCTTGGTAGTTTTGCATTCATATGGTGCTCACCAGTACAACTTGTTCCTCTCCCAGGAAGTTTCTGGGTTTAATGTGAATTGACAGTTTTATTCACTGAATACCATATTCCTGCATTTCCTGTCCTAGGTTAATATTCCCATTATTTTTTGGTTCCTTTCTCATCCTTTTCTATTTTTCGGTTACTTTTGCTAGAGCGATGCAAATGAAGAGCGAGTAGCCCATATGGTAGGTGAGGCATGTATCCGTCTCCATCTGGCTGCTGAGAGAGTATGCCGGGAGATAACAGAGCTGTTCAGGGCTGACTTCATCCGAGCCCTACAGGAGTCTCTGCTATGGCCCTCTGAGGCATGTGCCCTGTTGGTAGGCTCCTCCTGTGGCAAATTTGACATCTACGCCCCCTGGAATATCACCTTGCCCAAGGTCCCTAAGCCCCCAGTCACACCTCTCTCTCCACCCAAACCTGGAATGCCACAGAGCCGGGTCTTGTTTCTCACAGACATCCACTGGGACCAGGTGAGTCGTGATCCCCTTAATTATGGCTTGGCTTGCTAGAGTTTGGTGTAGTTCCTCAAATTGACAACTTAGGTTAATGTGGATGTTAATATTACATTTTGTAGTGATAAAAAGGAAGAAGTCATTTTCACTGTAAGGAATGACATCAATTTCAGTCCCACAGGCCGTGTCTGACTTACTTACAGTCAGTGAGTTTCCTAGGAAATGGTGCAGTTGTAGTGGTTCTTTGGTCATCTAAATTAGATCTGGATCATTCTCTCTTTTGACATGATCTTTTTCATTAACAGGAGTATGCGGTGGGCAGCAGTGCAGATTGTAAGGACCCCCTTTGTTGTCGTAATGAGTCAGGCTCTCCCAGCTGGCGGCGGAGGGAGGCTGGCTACTGGGGAACCTACAGTAAGTGTGACCTGCCTCTGCGGACAGTGGAAAACCTCCTGGAACATGCTGCCAAATCGGGACCGTGGGACTGGGTCTACTGGACTGGAGACATACCAGCGCACAATGTTTGGTCTCAGACCAGGAAACAACAGCTGTCTGAGCTTACAGTCATCTCCAGGCTAATCCACAAGTAATCTTTCTCTGTGATTTTATTTTATTTATTTTGCAAACTAATATCATTGCTTAATATATCTGCCTTTAAAACAAACAAACTTACAAAGCAAAGTTAAACATAACTTGAAGATAAGGAACAGTGAATGGAAGAGAAAGATAGATGTATGTTGAGACAGAGGTTCTCAAATCCTTTAAAACTTGGCCTTTAATCCATTTAATGCATGCTTAACTTTTTCAAGTTGCAAAAAATGGAGATCATCCACAAGTAAGAGAATGCACAGACACATGCCGCATGTGCATTGATGTAAGTGCACATACAGATCGTTGTGAACTCAAGAGGTCATGATTAATTAGTCAAGCCACCAGAGAACTGTTTGTTTTTTAGTAGTCAGGGTAGTACATAAAAAATGGGGAACTACTTCCCAGAAGTGTAAAACGAGAATGACAGACATGTCACCCACAGCCAAAACTTACAAACGTGTCGCTTGTGCCAACTGAAATTTGATTTCTTGAACACTTTCCCCAATTAATCCATAAAATTCTGTTGTACTCAGACTCAAAATATTTGGCTACAGTTCAGAATGTTTTTGCTCTCACTTTGGTCACATGTGAGTCATGTGTAACCTGTAATTGATCTATATTGATCTTCTTTTCTGTGCAGACATCTGGGCCCTAATGTGACGGTGTACCCTGCCATTGGGAACCATGAAAGCACACCAGTGAATAGCTTCCCTCCACCCTTTGTTCATGGAAACAGATCCTCAGACTGGCTCTACAGTACGATGGCAAAGGAATGGGCACCATGGTTACCAGAGCAAGCCCTGAACACTCTGAGGTTATTGATTTTACTTTTTTAATAAAGTCTAAATGTAAAAAGTTTGTTAATCATGTAAACTATTATTTGTTTACTTATTTTCTCCTAAGGATCAAGGTGAAATCACTGTGGAGATGTAGAGTTAAATGTAGATAAATAAAAAAACATTTAGAAATGGGTCTGGTTTTAGATGGATCCTATATCAGAGGCTGTTTGATCTTGCAGTTTCGCTTTGTTGCTATAGTTCACATGATACTGTTTGGAAGTGGTCATGCTTCTTGGATTACTGTTCTGAAAACTCCTCTGGGAATTTAATTTTTTGGTTGGTTCTCATTCAGTTGGTTGTTTGCTGGTTCTCGTTTTCTGATCAGGAGATGTACGTTTCAGTTGTTCATTTCCTCACCTGCTCTTCCAGATATGGAGGATTTTACACAGTTGAGATTGAGCCTGGTTTGAGGGTGGTCTCTCTCAACATGAACTTTTGCGCCCGAGAGAACTTCTGGCTGATGGTGAACTCTACTGATCCTGCAAACCAGCTGCAGTGGCTGGTTAGCATTCTCCAGGCCAGTGAGGACAAGGGGGAGAAGGTGAGTGAAGCAGCACAAACGTGGAATGAGACAGATGAAGCAGAGAGTAGGAGGGGAAACAGTCATTGATGGGGAAATTTGGGGAAGTTTGGTTACTTATTGTCATGAAACTGAGAGGATGCTATTTTAGACCCCTCGCTTAAATCAGGCCCATGTTCTCTGTCTGTGAGCGTCCGTGCTAGTTTCATACCGGATGTGGCTAATGATCTCAAACTTTATTTCCCGGCTGTCACTGGTACTGAGCAGGGGGGGCTAAGAGAGCAGAGATGACTGCTACGCAGCAGAGATGACTGCTGCGTTCTTAAGATTTACTTACCAGTGCAATAACATAACTTGCCCTCTTGTTTTTATTTATTTCTTTTTTTTTCTTCCTTCCTTTCAGGTACATATCATTGGTCACATCCCGCCTGGCCTGTGTCTTGGCAGCTGGAGCTGGAATTATTATCATATTGTTAACAGGTAGCTAGCCTCAAAACATTTCTAGATAAGGTCACCATTTACCTAAATCTATAATTGCAGAATCAGAGGGCCCAGACACTTAAAATTGTTAAAGTTGAGGAGAATTGAGAGTGAGAATCTGGTGAATATGAATGTGCAAGCCTGTCAGTCTGTTGTCTCTGGTAACAGTACGTCATTGTGTGTCATGTTTACTTGGTGTCCTTGAGTTGACTGAAGACGCTGCATGAAATTCTGTACAGTCCAGCAATTGTGCTTGGTGTATGTTTTGATGTTATGACTCTCAGTGGCATTCACACTTACAGAGAGTCAAACTTAGGTTGTGAAGACTTGCTATACCCACAAGTTTAGTTTGTAAACTCTTCACTACTGTTGTAGTGACAAGTTACACTTACATCTTCTGTAAGTGTAAAAACTGAGTTGATCATTGCTGGTTGCTGCGATTCAACTTAGTGGCATTATTGCTACTATTGCAGCTATCTGACGTCAGATTTTGAGCTAATTTCAGATAATTAAGGATATGCAACATAATCTCATTTCACTTCCTTATTTTACTTCTGTTTTTTTTCCCTGTTTTATTTGTTTGCTTTTTAAAAAAAAAAAAACCGTCTGGCCTGCTCACATACCACACGTAGTTACAAGTCTACTTCAGATAATGAAGTATTTGAACTTTTGAAAGTTCAGTGGCCTATGGCTGACCGTGGTTAATGATTTCAAGTAGCAGCATGTGATAGCTCCACTGTTGACACGTTATGAGGGGTTTTCTTGAGTGATGATGATACATTTTATATGCTTTCATACTTTATTACGATCCATGTGCCTGTTTTTTTCTGCAGATATGAAAGTACAATTACTGGACAGTTTTTTGGCCATACACACTTCGATGAGTTCCAAATGTTTTATGATGAGGCAACCATGACCCGCCCAGTGGGAGTGGCCTACATTGCTCCCAGTGTCACCACCTACATCAACCTCAACCCAGGTGAGGTCATGAACTAGTTGGGGCATCAGTCCTGATCCTAAGGGGGGAGGCAGTATTGCATGAGTGGTTTCGCACAGGGTGTTATTTACAGTAATTTAACCGTGGTGAACCCCCCACCATACACTGGTTGAAAATTCCCCCACAGGGAGAAAAATTTAAGTAAATTGAAAATTTGTTTCCTCTCCTGTATTGCATTTGAATATTTGTTCTCTCTCAGGTTACCGTGTATACTTTGTGGATGGGAATTATAAGGACAGCTCTCGGCTGGTGCTTGACCATGAAACCTACATCCTCAACCTCACAGAAGCTAACCACAGCCCCTTGGCCCGTGGTCACCCAGAACCAAATCCCAAATGGACCCTGTTGTACCGTGCTACCGAAGCCTACGGTGTGTCTAGTATCTTCCCATCAGACTGGGACGGGCTGGTGCGGACCTTTGTTAGTGATGACCAGGTCTTCCAAAAGTTCTGGTACCTGAGACATAAAGGACACGTGTCGGAGCCCTGCAAAGAGACCTGTAAAACCTCCTTGCTGTGCTTCCTGCGCAGTGGGCGCTATAGTGAGCTGGAGCATTGTGACCTCCTCAATGGTTATGAAGGAGACTTAGCCTGGGCTGCCAGGAAGACCCTCTGCTGAATGTGACAGGCCATGCAAAGACAGTGTGACCAATCCTTATCTGAAATTCACCCCAAAATCGTGACAATGTTGAACAGCTGTCAGTGTTATTTTTTTTTTTAAAGGGGTGGGGTCCTTTTTTTGTGTCTTGTTTGGTCAGGGCAGTAGCTAGTGGTTTCAGTTGACAGGTATTGTTTCATAACGCAAATCCACCTCAGGGCCCTTACTCCAAGAGAAAGGTTATGTGGATTTGTCAAACCTTACATTGAGGTCAGGTCTGAAGTGTTGCAGTGATTTGTGTTATCAATGTTTTTCCAAAGAAGTTTGCTGCATTGTGTTTGGTAATAAGACATGGGTGTGTCAACTGCTATTTTGAAATAACCGTTTTGTGTCAAAACTGTTGATCGGATTTGCCTGAAATGCGTCCTCTGCTAACTTCAAATGCACTGAACAGCAGGGTTTAGTAGGTGTAGTTGATTGAGCATCGTCAATAAGTTGGACAGCAGATTGAGGGTGTGAAGGTACTTCTGCCATGCCGGGGCATTTTGTTCTAAAAAAAAAAAAAATAGTTTTTGAAGCCTATCCTTTGTATCCTTAAGGCTCCTGAACATTTAGAAAGCATACATGCTGTTTTCTTAAGAAATTGCATCAGCTTGCCAGTAATACTTCCATAAGTCTACAGGGAATGACTCAATTAATGTCAAATCAAGTTCAGACCTGCCCTAAGACTTAAGTATTACTTAATCTTAGTATTACACAGATGATCAAAGGCTGTGAGATAGCTGGCATCCAATAATGGGGATTTTTTTTTTGTTTCATGAATATCATAAAAGTAGTGATCAGGAGGACGAGCTTCATAAAATCCTGTAAAGCATTTTAAGTTTCGATAAGAATGACAATCTCTTCTGCCAACTTTGAGGAAAACTGACAGTTAGTGGAGAATTTGCATTAAAATGGTGGCCTTATTGAGTTACCCTTTTATAGATCTGCTCTTGACCAATTTCACAGTGGAAATATTGACGTAGCATTTGCTGCACCGTTCCCTTGCTGTTGAAACAGATGAGCACATGCTGTGAGTGTGAAACACTTTGAATTGGTATAGATTAGAAATTAATAACATTAATGCAAGAGGCCACTATCTTAATGAACCTCGTCCATTTATGGACCTCTGGAGTATTTTTTGCTCAGCTTTGATCTTTGCTTGATTGCCTTGCTTGAGAATGTGGTTATGATTTTGCATATCTTGTCTCAGTGTAGTTCAACATACCTCCACCTAGCACCACTGTGGGGATTTACCAGCTTGTGAAGCAACTAACTTTATGTGTAGCACCCTCTGCCTCAGCAAAGAAGCGTTCAAACCTCATTGGGGAAAAAATATCTCACATTTAGGTGAACTTCTTTCTCTGTCTGCACTTTAATTTCTGTTACATTGTTAATTTAGGGGTCGAATAGAAGAGTTTGACGGACGCATTGCGAGTGGAAAGTGTGACATAGTGATCTCAGATCTTGTTCTATGGTATGTGTGATGTTAAATAAAGTGTGATAAGTGATGCAAACTGTACAATAAGCAGTAATGTAAAGAATTGTATTAAATTATGAGTGAAAGATCAAGTCTGGTACTCCTCTTCACTTGTTTTGTGTTTGAGGAGGAATAACAGAATACAAATTGTAAGATCATTTTATTTTTTGGTCATACATTGGTTACTTAAAATTCAAAGTAAAATGTACTTATTCATTTCATATTTTAATTACAATTATCCAGCTCATTCACTGCCTGGCCTTGACCTGAAGTTACTTTAAGGTAAATTTAAAGTCACATAATTCAAAACCCTGGCCAGTAATCTCTTTCATGTCAGCATCCCTCATATCAAAGTGGTCCCTTTCTCACAGAAATATACCATGAACCTGGTATATAAAGTAATGTAGAACATATATACAAGTCTACGATTCAGTGCAAGAGGTACATCATAGACTGGCAATACTTATTCAAGAGGAGTGTCACATGGTTCACAATCAAATGGAGAAAAAAGTGTTAAAGTTACAGGACTAATGTTTGAGTGTGAGGTGTTGGAGCTGTGTGAATCAGGGTGGGCATTACACACCTTACAGTTTCTCAGTTTGAAGTGGCATCTTGTCTTCTGGTGTGTTACCGTTTTTCATATACTGTGCACATGTGATTATGTCAAGTCTATATATATATATATATATATTCAGGTCATCGTAGTCACCGCCTACATGGTCTAATTTGACTCAGTGTAGGACCCCGATTCAAAGATGCAAGAGATCATAAAACGCCTGACCAAGAATCAAAATCGGTCTCTGATGAAGGATTAACATTGGGCTATTTTCAGCTTCACACTGTTACAGAAAACATTTTATCCATGTGCCTCATATCAGTATGCAGCCCTCATTTGTTTCTTGAACTTCCGTTCATGAGCCATCATTGAACTGTAACAAGCCATTTCAACTTGTGAAGATGTGTGCTTTGATATAACTTCCCCTTCATCTTTCTAAGTTTTTTTCTTTATTATTATTATTCAGGGTCTGAGAAGAACATAGTGACACCAAAGTCCTCCTTGTAGATGTCCCAGGTCTTGGATTTGTGTGGGTTGTCCAGCTCTTCTCTGGATAGAAACAGCCTGTGGAGAATTTGGAGGGAATTCAGAAAGAAAAATAAAATTAAACTTATTTTGGTTTCATTCAAATTCACATTGAGAAAACTTTACTGATCCCTGCAGGGAAATAAAGCATTTTTTTCTGATTCAGAAAACTTTAATTGATTAAAAATACAAAATTAATAAAAAATAACAGCATGGCATTGAAAGTGGTAAAAATAAAACAAAACAAAGGAGCAGGATCTATTTATACAGGTTCAACTCTGAAAAAAATCATGATGGTGTGACCGAAACATACTTGTTATCCTCTATGAAGGAGGTATTGAACCAGAAGTAGAAAGGGCAGTCTTCGTATCCTTTGGGCAGCCCCTGGTCAAAATGAAAGCATAACACAAACTGAATCACGTTCGAGGTGCAATCATGCCGAACACAAGCTTCCTTTCCTGTAATTCAAAAGGTGTGAACGCAAAAAGCATGCACTTACAGCACTTGATTCAAACATGACTTTCACATCCCCTTGAACGACAAGCCCATTCTGCAGGCTGATCACTGTGGCATTGTTCCCTGCGTCAGGAAAAACCTGCAACACAATCAGAAATCTGTCAATCCACCAGTCAAGGGATCAGCCAGTACATGAGAAGTGGATGTACTGAGCGTGTGTGACTGAATGTCAACGACTTACCGTGCAATTCTCCTGTTTGGCGCACACACACTGAAACACCAGCTCTTTACGCACTATTATCTTCACCTTGAGATCGCTGCCATCACCTCTGCCCACGCCTGGGCAACAACACAAAGCAAACCATCCCTAAGGGCACGAACAAAATCTACAGAGATATAGTTTTCTGGAAGTTTTTTTGGCAAGCTTTTACCTGCTATGGAGTGGATGCGGATGCTCTTGATCTTGAGGCTCTGAGGAGGAGGAAGCTGCCTGTTGAACTTGGTCTTCATGACTTCGTAGTAGCCCACGTACCTGCTCTGCAGTTCACACACAGACGCAACAAATGTTCTCACTGCCTTTTGCAGCGGCTAAGGCGTGCTAAATAAATTTCCCATCACTATTTAGAAAATCCTGATATGAAGAGCTTTAAGCTTTGAATCAAACGAGCTATACAGTAAATGACAAGTTTATAATGACAGATTTAAGAAAAAAATAATAATTTTAAGAGGGTATGAACAACTCGTCTTATGCAACTCTATAAGCAATATCACAAATTCATTTGCCATCATTAGCATTATAGCATAATAATACTGATTATTGATCAATCTTGCACTTGTCTTTACCTGCGAGGGAGTCTCCACACCCTGAAACTTGGAACTGCGACTCTTGTCTGTCCTCCTCTCACCAAAATATTCTAGACTGTCCTGGAGGACAAACAGACAAATACAAGTCCCGATTTAGAGGGATTTATTGATTCATCAGTCTTTTAGTTGAGCAGTGCATGAACATAGAGAACTGTGGGACCTACCTGGGCACTCTCAAACTGATCACTGTCAATCAGCCATGTGCACACCAGAGTACCTGTTCGTCCTGTCAAACAGAGAAAACATTATGAAACTGATGCAAGTGTAGTATTCAGCCACTAGAGGGCAACCTGAGTCTGAGAATCACACCACTTTTTTTTTTAATGTAAACCAACCCAGAGTGATCAAGTAACACAGTTCCCTTAATGATTATGGAACATGTATAGATATTGGCATTACCTTTCCCTCCTTTACAGTGAATAGCAATGATGTTTTTAGGATCAGCAGACATCCACTCCCTCACACTTGCTGTGTATTTCAGCATGTCCCTGATTGTCCAACACAGAGTGACATGGAGATAAGTTGTCAAAACAGTACAAAACAGGTACTGTTTGTTCATTTTGATTTTCATTTGTATCTATGAACCATGTTGAAGACACCATTACAGAACACACAAGCACTGGTACAAGTTGTACAAAACCCACAGTGCCTTTGAGGACATCGTTTATTGTGACTACGGCGACTTCCACGATGCCAACTAAGGCTGGACATTTAATCAAAAAGTGATGTGAATTGCAAAGTGGCCAAGTGCAACATCCAGATTGCAGAAGCAGCAATTATCTATTTATTTATTGTTTGAGAAAGGCAAAATGTGTGTAAATATCATTATAAATGAAGTATTGTGGCAAGAATGGCGTTCTCCACATGGAAGAAAACTCGTTTGTTTGGTACAGACCCCAGCAAAAATCACATTATCATCATTTAAATTATTTTTTTATTGAAAATCAAAAAATTGCCTTCCCACAAAATTGTAAATCATATTGCAAGCACTATATCTGTTAAAATTATTGAAATGTGATTTTTTAACCATACTGTTCAGCTCTAATACCAACATATTCAGTGTAGCACCCATAGCTACAGTGAAGAATGCTCTCTTATGCGTTATTGGAATAATCTCAACAGTGCCTCAGTACCTTTTCACGCATCATGAAGCAGCCTGACAGGAAATGAAAGGTCATGGCAGAAAATGTTACTCACTCTAAGGACGGAACGTTGTGGTCGTCTATAAACACGCGTTCAACCCTGTAGTGGAAGAACTTTGGGTCGTAGCCTTTCTCGCCTGGGAACAAAAGATGACAGTGAGCCGGTGTGTGTGCAGTCATACTGAGAGAGAAAATATGATGAGAAGGGGAGCGCACTTACTGCAGAGGTTGTAAACTTTGTAGTGGTCTTCATGTTTAGTGTCAAGGAACCTGGCCACCTCCTAAAGAGAGAAGGGAGACGGATGAAAGCTTCTGTGGAAGTGTGGGTGTGTGTGTGTGCGTGTTTTCTTTCTTTTCTACTTAATTGCCAGCGTAATTGGTGCCGTCCTTGTGAAAATGGTGCCAATAAACAACATCATTATCAAAATTGTGATTGCTATATAATTGGTTTGCAAACAGCTGCAAAAGCGATGAAAATGAGCTCATGCATGCTGGGAGGGAGTCATCTAGTGTGTGTTTGTGTGTGTGTGTTGCGTTGTGCTTACCCTGATTGGATTCCTATAGAAGGACTGCTTCCCAGAGGAGGGGAAAGACATGGCGATGACACGATCTGGGAGTTGGAATGAAGATGCAATCAATTGTTCGTCGCTTCTTTTATAATTCTCAGTTTCATATTCTTGTTGCGTATTCTCTCACAGTGTTTCTTGTGTGGTGCAGGTGTGACACATGATACACCTACCTGTGACGTAAGTGAGGTCCAGGTCAAATCCATCCTTCTGATAACGACGCTTATTCTCAGATACCTGACAAAAATCAAGAGTCAACGATTAGGAAGTGGTACAAGTCTCCTGGAGTCCTATACTAAAGGTAACCATGGTCCTAGACAGCGATAATCCTCCATGAATGTTACATCTGATTTTACTGATTTAGGTATTGACATTTGATGCTTTTCCATGGGAATGACCTCACCATTCTCCTCGTGACCTTCTCCAGCTCTTTCTTCTGAGAGGCCAGTCTGAAGACTCTCACCAGGATTATTATTCTCAGAAAACGTAGAAACGACACCACCCTGGTGATGAATGAACCAACAAACATTTGAATGAGTTACCTAACAAATAAAATAATGCAGGCACACACAATAAGGATAAGCACATTATGAAGGAGACAGCAGTAAAATTTATTGTACCCGACTTTAATGCTGCGCAACAGTATTCTCCAGCCATTTATATATCAAAATAATGTTATGCCAAATGCAAATCTCCCTCCAGACTCCACATCGCTGTCCATTTAAGTCTACTGTTTATTTGCGACA
>OMLF01020306.1:11851-26362 GCA_900302615.1 Holocentrus rufus
GGGAATGACCTCACCATTCTCCTCGTGACCTTCTCCAGCTCTTTCTTCTGAGAGGCCAGTCTGAAGACTCTCACCAGGATTATTATTCTCAGAAAACGTAGAAACGACACCACCCTGGTGATGAATGAACCAACAAATTTTACTCATTTTATTCAAAATTTATTGTACCCGACTTTAATTCTGCGCAACAGTATTCTCCAGCCATTTATATATCAAAATTATGTTATGCCAAATGCAAATCTCCCTCCAGACTCCACATCGCTGTCCATTTAAGTCTACTGTTTATTTGCGACAAAAGTAACCCAATGTTTTATGTTACTGTATGAATTATTAGTAATATTGGGTGGCCATTAGTGGATAAGGCAGGTGAAGCCAGTACCTGGGGATGAGGACGGTTCCTGACATGTCAGAGAAGGTGTAGATCATGGTGACCACCAGAGTGAGAACCACAACACAGGCATCTATGATGTTCAGTTTGGAGCTGAAGTACACCTTGAACCTGAAAGGCAGTCATGAGAGACCTTTTACATACTGCTTACAGAGCATGCAACTAAGAGCACTTATGTGGGTTCCAGATGGGACAGTATGAAAACTCAAATTCATGATTGCTGTGACCAAAATCATCAAAAGTTTCAGTATTATCACTGCATTGTGTGCTGAAAATGTCAAGTAATTACGACCATACACTGAAATCATTTCACCATGTTGCGTATTGAAGGAAGGACCAACACGTTGTACGCTGCACATATGTGTTAGTAAGGAGACTTGACTGGTTGATGCCAGACAGTATGTACCATGAAAATAGTGACTTAAAAAAAATTGCATGGTGTAACTAAATGTTGGATATTTTATCACAGCTGATAGTAATACTGTTCCATCTGTAACTTCAGGGTTCCCACACATTTTCACAGACAAAATTTCAAAACTTTTCCATGACTTTTCAAGGACCCATAATAAAATGTCCATGACCATCAACAACCAATAAATACAATTGAAGGAGCATAATGTAGTCATGCATTGACACATTATTTTATGCCAACAGCGACAGAAATTCAGACTTGCACATCAAAACATCGCGCGGGGGATTATCCATGGAAGATTACTGTAATTAATTTCATTAGAGATCACACAATTAAATTCAATGATTTTTCCAAAACTTTTGATGATTTTAGTTGATGCCATGACTTTTCCAGGCCTGTAAAATGAGATTTTTTTTTATTCCATGACTTTTCCAGGTTTTCCATGACCATGGGAACCTTGTAGCTTGTATCTCAGTCAATATGAAACAATGTTTACGTAAGGATTGTAACATTAAATGAAAGTCCACTGGATAAGACAGCTCTAACTAGTCATGAAAGATGCACAGCGGTTATCTGGCAGCCAGTAAATGAGTCAGTGTGGTTCTTCAGGGACAAGCCCAATGACTGCCACAGGTTTCCTGTCCAACTTCCTGTTCACAACGTCCTGTTTAACAGCTAATCAAAACTGCAGAAACTTTCTTTCTGCTGACATGGGATTCTGGGAGTGTTTGTATCAATCTTTCATGCATCTCTTGCTTTCTCTCTCTCTCATGCAACATGCAAGCCCTTCCTCTTCGCTCACCCTCGCACGTAGACCCGCAGGAGAACGTCGATGAGGAAGAAGAAGGAGATGGTGAGGGAGACGGCCTCTAAGGCATTTCCAACCTCTCTGTGCGTCTCTGCCAGAGCCAAGTCCGCAATCACCAGCACAAAGTCCACGAGGATGAGAACCACGCCAAACACGCTAGAGAAAACCAGACAGCGATAGACTCCATTATCATCAGCACCATTAACACCAAAGGATCATCATTCACCCAAGATCTCTTGGAAACGTTTCCCCAAACATACTCACCGAAATCCAAAGGACATAACAAAAGGTGTTATTTTCTTCCGGATATTGCTACGGAAAAAGGAGGAGGGAAATATTATTCAGTAAGAGGGGCTCAAAACAAAATGTGCTGAATGCAAATATGAGCTCTGTATTCCAAGCAGAATGAACTTACTAGTACAGAGTGTCTGGTTCATCACTCTCTTCCTTCCCATCGTCGATCTCCACTGTAGCGTCCTCCATCTTATCAATATTTCTGATGTTTTGATCAGACAGACAGACAGACAGTAAGACAGACAGATGCAAAATGACATCTTGAAAAAGAGCACTGCAGCATTTCTGCACATGATTTAGCAAATGCAGATGCATTCATGGAGACGGTGCTGTAAACACTGAAGTGTTCATATAAAAGTCCACACAGAGTAAAGGTTGATCATGTCGCTGGTAATATTTCTTTTTACTCACCCATTAACACCTGTGGAATCCGACCCTGGACTGAAATGGACAGTGGACATGATCTGCGTGTCTTGCAAGTCTCCTCACTTTGTTCTGAACGTTTCTGGATTTAAAAAGAAAAAAGTGTAACTTCCTTGGTGGCTGCAGAGTAAAAAAGGACGACAGAGGACAAAAACATTGTCTTGTCCTATTGAAGATATCTGAAGACATCTACTTCTCATACAACTCACTAACAGAAAGGGAAACAAACACACACACACACACACACACACACACACACACTTATAATCAGCCTCCTTATCAGCATGCATGAGTTCATGTTCATCAGTAGTTGGTAAAACTAATTACACAGCAATCAGAGCTCTGATAATTAAGCCTTGCATGGGCTGATTCTTTGGGTGGGAGGGGGGTAAAAAAGCAACCGAGCAGGCTAGAAAACAAGAAAGCAAAATAAAATAGAGAGAGACAGAGAAAGAAAGGATCAAAGATTTCAAAAAAGAAAAAGTATCCTACTCGTGATCAAGAAAGAAAGTATCCATAACTCATCAGTGCAAGCAAAAATTTAGAGTTAGATTAAACAATACAAACCATGCAATGCTCGTCTCATCTGCAAAAACGCCGTTCCTCAGTGCTCTTCTCGCCTCGGTTTGTTTTGATTATCTCTTTGAGACAATTAGCCCCTCCAAAAACGAATGAATCGCCACTCGTACCGCTTGTTCACCGTTAAGACTGTCATCCGTAAAATTACGAGGGATTGTCTTGTGACTCTTTCTTGTGAAGACAGAAGAACACGGTTCAAAGGTTAACCGGGTATAGTTTTTTTTTCTATCCATCCACTATTCCTCCTCTGTTTTGCAAACGTAGCGGTTTCGGACTTCCTGGACTGCAATAAAAAAGAAAAAATAAGTTCAGCCCTTTCCTCTTGCATTACTTTCCCTCACTCTTCTTTCGCACGAGCTGAGTCAGAACAGACAGCGAGTGTGTTCCTTCTTCCTCGCAGACAAAAACAAACTGTTTTTTAAAAATACAGCACCAAAGGCACATCTCATTCTTCCTTCTCTGTGACATCTGGTTTCAATAGCCTAACCCGGGATTTGCATTCCCAAGCTGAAGACGAAATAGTCCCATCCCATACAGCTGCTTTGTAACCTACATAAAATTTATGAGAATCCTGGAGCGCGTGAACCCAGTTTGCGCACCATTTTAAAGATTTATAAGGAATTATGGGAGGCAAACGAGTCAAAGTTTGTAGCCTACTATTATGGTCAAAAAGGCGTATTTATTTGTCACAGTTCATCAGAGCGCTGGGAAAATGAGAAGTCAGAAATTACAGCATGTTCTGCAGTTGACTGTTTAGAAGTGTGGCACAAGGGGAAGAGAAGAGTGGGGGGAATTGGGATCTGTTGGCTCAACCTGGTCTAAAGTTGGGATAAGTTCTGCATAAGGACCAAGCTGATCAGGTCTTAAGGGGTAAAATGTTCCACAGCCTTAGGGCCATTAGTGATGTCTCTGCATGTTAGTTGCCTTCGAAGGTAAAAGTTTTTACAGTTCTATGTGGGTCTCTGTGAAGTGCCAAAATCTTATTCTTAATTCTGTGCCATCAAACCACAGATAAAAATGGAAGCCCCTGTGGGATAATGGGATTCCTTACTTATCTTAACTGCTTTTTAAAATTATGTAAATCTAATTAGCTTAGCTTTCCTCTGGGCAAGTGGCACATTTCACCCCAACCACAACTGGTAAGTTGTGGTTGGGGTGAACAGCACTGTTATGCATAATATGACCTCATATTATACTCTTCCACCACTTCCTCCGCATTCTGTCCTTCTCCATCACAGATTCTGGTAATTAGATTTTTTTTTTTTCATCAATCTGTGAGCACATGATTTATTTTAGGTGTGGTGATTGAGATAGGCTTACAGGTTGAGATTTCTCTCATCCAGTTTCAACTCATCCCTGTCTCTCCTATTATAATGTGAAATGTTAAATTGATTTCAGCCACGTGAGGATAGGTTCATGTAGGGAAAGATGAAAATATGACCAGTTTTTGTTTATATTGGTTATATTGATCAAATAGTTCACCTCCTACGACTGTGATTTATTTAACTTTGGACAGTGCTTCTGGTATGTGAGGAATGGAGTGCGCTTAACACTGCGCACAGGGCACGCTCTGGCATCAGCTACCCTTTCCACATCCTTGCAAGCTTGATAGTGGAGAAAAGTCCAAAACTGGCCTGAGTTCAGTGTTTGGCATCCTTGGATCAGTGAATCATTCCTGGACCTAATGTGGACCATGCAGAACCAACCCAACCTATAAATAATACCGACAATTTTTACTGGAAAAGAACACACTGAACTTGGAGAAGACAAGAGGTAGAGCTGGGAAATTAAGGTAGGCATATGAGATTTTTAAAATAACGAAAATTGTAGGGGTAGTGTAAAAATCCTATTTATTATCATTTTCCATATACAATATTGAATATAGTTTTTGTACTTTCAGAGAGGTATTGTGCGAGAGACTCCTCTGCATCAGTCATGGCATTGCTGCTTCTGCTGGCACTGGTGTGCAGCCCGACTATGACTTTATTTACACAGATCTCAGTATGTATTCTTCTTTCTTATGAGCTCAGGATGTCTTTCTCTTTGAAATGTGGACTATAACTTGTAACTCAAGTGAAAAAGTTGCTTAAATTTGTTCTATTCTCCAGTTATTTAATGACACACTTTAATTTCATTGGCAATCATCAACCCTATTGAATGAACGATACCTGTTTCATAGATCCCTGTATTATACTGGGGCCATAAATGAAAATAGTAGTCGTATCATATCTGTTGAATTTGATTTACCTCACCTAAGGCTGTGGACCCCTGCGGATCAGAGCATGCAGCTCTTAAGCGCAGCATAAGGAGTCTGGAGAACAAACTCTTGATCGGGGCTTGGCAGATTGAGCACTTGCAAAGGCACAAATATTTCCGTCCTTTTCAACCTGCTCTGTCCGATCCGGACCCTGACGCAGACCCTGATGTAAACACAAACAGCAGTGGGACAGACAGCGCTACATCACTGGGGAAACCTCTTCCACCGGCAGGCAATGTTATCGTCCATGACAAAGGTAACAAAAGCTGGAATCCTATCATGTGTAGTGTGATGTCCTTCATAGGCAACATTAAAGAATAGCCCAGAGTATATATGAATGAATCCTTAAATCTGCTTTGAAGCCTCAACATGCAAGCAACATGAGATATTATATAATTTACCATGCTAAGGGTGTTAATGAGCAATCTTTAAGGCTTCTACTTATAAATACCATCTTTCCAGACTGTTCTGAGCTGTATGACAGACTGAGACCACCAAGTGGTTTCTACCGGATCAAACCCAAACCAGACCAGGAGCCGTTTTTGACCTATTGTGATATGGAGGATGGGGGAGGCTGGACAGTGTTTCAGAGACGACGACATGGAAGGGTGGACTTCAACAGGTCTCAGTTTTACTTATGTAGAGTAGAAAAAGTCTGAAATAAAATTAGTAGATGTTATGCAGCCTTTGCACAAAGGCAAATATCAGATTGTAGGGTAAAATACACTGTGAAGTAACAGGATGTCTACCTGATTTCTTGTCTTATCTTATTTTAGAGACTGGGTGGACTACAGAGACGGCTTTGGTGACTTCAAACTGTGGAATGATGAGTTTTGGTTGGGGAATGAGCACATTCATTCTCTGCTGTCAGAAGGTTGGGTTCACATTCCCAGCAAATCTAAAAATCTTTGTTGTCTAGTATTAGGAATCATTAAATTACACATTTATAATAAAGTTATATCAGCCCCTCTTGCATGTCTACTTTGATATAGCACAGTCACATGGAGGTCAAATAGTATTTGCAAAAATTCATATCAATTGTTTTAACCCAAATTCCTAATGATGGATGCTGGGAGTTTACACCATGACAAATCGGGTTGTGTAACGCAGAGAGGTACACAAAAGTGATTTGAAACTAGTTTCCTGTGTTTCTCTTGTATAAACTTTCTCTTGAGCACACTGTCCAGTCCAACCCAAGTCCAGCCCAACCTCTGAAGTAGGACAAAATAGACCACAGAAATTTTATTCGGATACTGTTTGACCTGCATCTGACCATAGTCCCATACAACTGATCCCTCGTTCTGTGTCTGGGTTTGTCTGAAGGTAAGAACCTGGTCAAGATAGATCTAATGGACTGGAATGGCCAGAGAGCTCATGCGTTTTATGAAAACTTCAGGATCACTGATGAGCAGGTTAGAAGTACAGTTTTATAGAACTCATCTGTGGCCCCAGAAATACCTGAGACCCCCTGTGAACCTTACTTGCTCTAACACCCTTACAGGATAAGTATCGCCTGCAGTACGGACAGTACAGCGGACGTGCCGGAGATGCTCTGACTGGAAGTGGAGGCGTGGTGCAGCAGTGGTCCACCTGCCTCAGTGGCATGCAGTTCAGCACCAGGGATCAGGTTAGTCATCTCTATCCTTGACATTATATAATGTGATTTTTGAGGAGTTCAGCTGTTGATGGTGCAGATGATGACTGGTATAATGATGATGGTGATGGTACTTTAATTGCCAGGATAATGACCGCTTCCTTCAGGGCAGCTGTGCCCAGGAGAATAAGGCAGGCTGGTGGTTCAACAGGTGAGTCATTCCAAATTAAATCCAAATCAATCAATCTGTCTAGTTCCATTAATTCCAAAAAACTGCTGTTGATGCTGCCAAAACACATCACTTCCTGCTAAGTCTTTTCCCAGTAAATAGTTACAATGTAAAAATCTTCTTGAACTGGATATTGGCTGAATCACCACTGTAGTATTTCTATCAGCAATAAACAGTAAGAACAAACATTTAGTCATATGAAAATGTGGCAGATTATTACTGTAAATTTGACACTGTGTACTGTGTGAACCTTTTATCTTCAGGTGTCATGCAGCCAACCTGAATGGGAAGTTTTACCGTGGCGGGACGTACAAGGGCCAGTATGACAATGGTGTGGTGTGGGAAACATGGAAAGGCCTTTGGTATTCCCTGAGACACACCACCATGAAAGTGCGGCCCCTGGTTTTCTTGGACAGCGTGGGCAGTGGAGGAGGGGAAATTTAATATCACCCGGCTTCAGATTCCTTAATATAATATGAGCAAAAGGAGCAATGAATGAGCATGAGAAATGAGCAAAAGGAATAACCGCAAACACAGGAGGAAATTATACTTTTTATGCCATGTATTAATCATTTTTATTTCCCTTCCCCCCTTGCTTCATTGTTTGAAGATGATATCAAATGTTGATAGCTCAATATTTTATATTTCCTTGTAAGCATGTGCTATCCATAAATGCTAATTATGTTAATCAAACAATAAATCAAACAGCATTTCAATAATGATGCCTCCCTGATGTTCATCTTTGTTTGTACTAAAAAATAATTACAGCTGGATATTACAGCTCCGTCTCATAACCTATGTGCTCCACAGAAAAGACATTAAGTGAGAAATGTTTGAAATCATTTACAATCAAACTTAGTGTATATGGAGGCTGGATCTTACAGTCTAACCTACACATTCAAGTTGTCCCTGAACAGTAAACCACATCATAGTGAGAACAGCTCTCATAACGTACAGTAGTACTGCACAGCACGGTAAAAACAGCACATTCAACAGTGTAGGACAATGATACAGTCTTCACTTTTGTTAGTTTGCTTGTCTTGAGATGCAGAAATAACATCATTTCTTGGTGAACATAAAATCAATCTGTTTTCTGTAATATTGACAATAGTAGTGTAGTTTGATGTCAGAGTGCATACAGATATTGAAGACCATGATTAACCTCTTAAAATTCTACCAAGTTGTTTAGAATTTGTGTCAAATTTGTCAAAATGTTTAAAAAATTGTCAATTTTTTGACAATTAATTTTTCAAGTGTTTAATTAAAAAATGTGTAAATTATAACAAAACAAACAAAAAATGTGTCAAATTTGCTTAAAATTTGTGCCAAATTTATAAAATCGCACCAGCAGCCTGCAAAACAACAGATTAAATATAATTTATTATGGCAAATAGTGTATTCTGACAACCTGTAACTGATATACAAAGAAACCTGGATTCCAAAATTGTCTTCGATGTTGGAAAATTTTTTGCCTCAGCATAAAGCAGTGGCCAAGGTTTATAAAATTAGTACATACAACCTAAAAGAACAGAATTACAGACAATGCACATACAATAAAATGGGAATTCTGCACACTGCTATACTGGAAAGTAAACATGCCCATTTTATAATGCCTCTGAAATACAAAAACATAGTAGCAACAGATTTTTTTTAACTCTTTGTCTCTCATTGTCCTGTCTTATTTTATCACTTTTTACCCTCTTCTCCCAAAACAAGCAAACTCCCCAAATCCTTATAGTCCTCCCCAGTATGTGCATATGTGTATAAACTGTGCTTTTTGTCTTGAGTTCTTTCCTAGCAATGTGTATAATTATGTGTATGTGTACATGTCGTGAGGACATTTTGCCATTCCTGACTTTGTCAAGGGGCTAATTTGGGTTAGGGCTTGAGTTAGGGTTTAGGGTTAAAATTAGGTTTAGGTTGGGGATGAGTTAAGGCATGTAGAGGAGATGGTTAAGAGTAAAGAAGTCTATGTAGTTAATGGGCAGTCCTCACAAATATAGGAATATTAGCCTTGACAAAGCTCCCCTATTTCCTTGGACTTCTGGTTTTAATGGATGGAGAGAATTTTTGGGGTCCAATAACAAATCACACTCTCCTGTTCACATTTCGATGGACAACTTGAGAGATCATTGAGAGGACGGTGGGTCTTACTAACTGCCCCCATTTTTCTACAATAATGGTGGACCTTCATCCAGGCTTTCTGGTCTGAAGACGAGGCCTGGGAACAAGGTTAGGAATATAAACCTGTGTGCTGAGTGTGTGTGTGTGTGTCTCTCTCTCTCTGTGTATGTGTGTGTGTGTGTGTGTGTGAGATCTACTTCTCCTCATAAGCTGAGGACAGGTCTAGGTCCATCATCCTCTGCTCTGCCTCACTTAGTCTATAGGCAGAGCCATCAGTGCTGCTGTAGTCTCCAGACATCGGCAGAGAGCGGCAACGACCCTTCCTCTGCTCTGAAGTGGATGCACTAAAGGTGGAGCTGCGCTGGCGCCCTCTGTTGCCAGAGAGCCCAGAGGAGGACTGCGCCTCCTTTAATTTCCGGGCCAGCATGTTCCTCTGGATGGGCGACGGGCCGCGGCGGTTCCAGTTTTGTTCTGCCCGTTCTAGACCGAGGTGCTCACCACCACGAGAACCGGCAGACCCCACTGCCGGGGCACCAATCCCTGAAATTACTCCTCCACCCCCTGTCCCCCCATTCCTCTGCCTCTCTCTTTCCCTCATGCCATTGATGTCTGCTTTACTGTGCATCTCAGGTACTGAAATGGCATTAGTGTTGGTCCCTGCATGTTTGAGTTCACTGTTATTACAAGAAACAGCTGTCTCTGTCCAGGGCACCCTCTGGTCATTTCCATGGGGTCGGGACTTGGCCCAGTCTGATGCTCCGTGCTCTGGAATGGGGTACGATGAGAAGGAGGGGTATGGTTGTCTCTCCCTGACTGCTTTGGTCCAACAGCTTCCCTCAGGAAGGGTCCGGGAGCCCACCTGGAAATGACATGCAAATGATAGTGATTCTTAAACTTGCTAAAGCGCACAAACACAAAACCCACACTGATAGAGATTACAGCAAATAATGCAACTTTGTAACATACTATTAAAGGCAAAATCAAAGTTGGATAGGTAACCTGTGTCATGCTTCTTTCTCTGAAGTGTCTGGAGTGTGCAGAGGGTGGCGGCTGGGGTTTGGTATCATTAAAACTGGAAGTGCGGCGGAAATTAGGATTCTTCTGATAAGAGTTTCCTCCCCCTGCATCCCCTCCATTTCTGAGTCCTGCTAACCCACTCCTTTCAACCATCTCGACCCAGTCGGCAGTGCGGTCACGCCATTTTGAGCTGCCCCCACTTGCGTAACCAGAAACAGGAGGCCCTAGGACCAGCTCCACTCTGGGACTCAGTCTGTCCGGCATGGTCTTAGAGGTCTGCAGTTGGGCTCTGGGCTCAGAAAAGGGAGCTGCGATACGGAAATGGCTGAGGTTGGCCTCGTCCTGGAGGCCCAGAGGGACAGAGTCGGTGTGAAGCCCAGATTGAATGAACCCTGTTGGTGTAGGAGCCGACGAGTGTGTGGGTGAAGCAGATGTCTCCAGCAAGGTGTCATGGACTGGGCTTGAGGAGACATGGTACAACTGAGTGGCCTCTTTAAGCCCTTTCTTCTTCATTTCTTTCAACTGCTGTTGAGCTAGGCGGTACCTGGTAAGACATCAATATTTTAATTTCAAACACAATCACTGATGAGTCTGAGTGATGAGTCTGACAGACACAGAATGCTCTACACTGGATGCAAATAAAACTACATGTCTGTCTCATCTGCAAGGGAGCTTCCTATTACCCTGATACATCATCAAAGATGTTCCTATTTTGTCCAAAAGGTTACATGAAATTGGGCAACCTAACAAGGAAATGTCACACTACCAAGATAGAATTTAATGGAAGGAGGTGTTGCTGGTTTTCATGGTAATCAATCCTCTCACAAATGTAAAAACAGATGACTTAAAAGTAGCATTAACTACCTTACAGCTAACTAGTTAGCAAGTTAGCTGGTAGGGTGGCAGCTATGCTAAGCAAGTTATGTTGCTTAGCGTGCATTGAGGCAAAGATGTGGCTCAATGCACGGTTTTATGGGATATAGTATACAGCAAAGGTAGCACTTCATTTGTTTTCTTAAAATATAACCAAATAGGATGTATCCTGTGCTTCCTCCTGTAACAAAATAGTCCTTAGTGGCCGTATTTCCTAAAGATGCTAGCTAACTAGGAAGATTCCATCCAAATGAGACAGGCCTAATATTTTTTTCATACCCAAATATAGGTGGCAGCATCTTTTGACCTGTGGGAGACAGCCTTTCTGGGTCCTGCGGCAGAGGAACCACCAGGGGCTGTGAAAGAGGCTGACTGCCCAGAGGAGGTCTGTCTTTCTGGGATACACCAATCCCAAGCCCCCCTGGGGGGCCGTGGCATTCTGACAGGCTGGGTCTTTGCAGGCTATGTCCACATATGGAGGCCTCATCAGAGAGCTTGCGGCTCCCAGGGGAATGCATGGAGCCGCGCCGTACAGAGCTGCACTGAGGGGCACGGCAAAGCTTTCTCCACACTGTCACCACAACGGTGGCCAGAATCACAGCCAGGCAAATGCAGATACCAGCTACCACGACCAGGTTACCACCTAGGGGTGCAACTCCTACCGGTGCAGTGGGGAGGGATGGGGATGGAGCAGGTAATGCTGAGGGAGAAAGGGAGACAGTAATGTAAAAAAATCAGTGGTGCTCATTCTGCATTGAGGAGTGAAGGTCTTACAAACAATAAGGAGCGCTTTTCCACTTATGAATGAGGGAAAAAAGGAGGAATTACAGTGATAAGGACAGAGAGAAAAAGATTGTAATGGTGACCATGGAATAAACCAGGCAAGGGCATGGAGGATAGAAGAATGCAGTGGAAATGATGGAGAAAAGATAAAGGGGAGACGACAGTGGGGAAACTGACCGGCACAGTCCTCCAATGAGCAGATGGATTGTTCCTTCACCATGCCGGTGCACTGCAGCCCTCCCACACCTGAGGGCAGCATACACTCACGGACACGTTCCCTCAACCCCTCTCCACAGCTCACACTGCACACACTCCACGGCTGCCATGGACCCCAGGACTCTGCAGCGAGACGGGTGACAAAAATATGTCATATTCAAGATGAAGGAGTGACTTTATAAACCTTGCCCAGATTTTTCATGGCTTCTTTCCCAGCGCAGCACACAGTGTTCAATTTCCAGTAAAGCTCTTATTCCTGTCAGTATGAACAGTTGAAACAGAAAAATATCCTTCAGAATTATGCAGCTGAATTATAATAAAAATAACGATAAAAAGAAAAACTCTATTTGAGACTGATACACATCCATTGCTATAATTGGCTTTGAATATAATTTGGCAAGTATGCTTCAAACTAAGGTCCTAACATCTAGAGTCATCAGATACGGATGTTTTATTTCATTACTGTGATATCAGGGATTGTTCTTGGAAATACAGCCTGTTTTATTTTTATGTTTGACTTTTGAATATAATGTCAACATCAGGCAAAATTAAAATAACCTTGCATCTGTGTTGCTGTGAACTTGATGAAGCTGCTATCCTTTTTCATGATGCAAAGTTTGTTCTCTCCAGCATATTGCATTTCACAACAGTTTGCACCTCAGTATCCGACTGACACTGTATCCCAACCAAAGGACGAAACTATAGTTTTTCCCTTGAGGAGTGAATAGTACATTAAATTATCATGCGTTATCATCAATTATATGCATTATACTGTAAATCTATGCTACGTCACACCTGTACTCCTGTGAACCACCAAACAGGTCTGTGCTGGACTCGGGGAGCGGCTGAAATTGAAGACAAACCGAAAGCAGTATTTATTCCTTCCTGGGTAAAACACAGAACAGTTGAATTCGGTCTCATTCTCTCCCTGAGTCAGCCAGTTAAAAGCCAACGGAGGAGTAGAGGGTTCCTCTGATTCGAACCCCATCAAAGCTGTTCCTCCTGCCCCCATCCCAGAGGGGCCACCAACGCTGCTCCCAGCCCCTCCATCCTTATACAGCAATACTTTCCCATTGATGTGAGCGCAGGGTGGGGTCACCAACTTCACAGTCATAGCCCCTTCACAACCAGTCCTGTAAGCATTGGCATTGTCCACCAACAGCTTATAAGAGAAAATCCGGGACAGGTAGAGCGGTCCAGAGCTCTTCACCTCCTGGGTTGTATGAGGCGACCGCAAAGCCACACGTATGAAGTCCCTGTCCGTGAAGGGGAAGGCACAGGACAACTCGACGCTCTGGGACCGCAGCGCTTGGATTTGGTGCCGGGTGCGGGCTCGGACCTTGTCGATGCTGTTTCGCCCGATCTGGTTGTACTCCATGTAGCTGACTTCCAAGGAGAGGGCAGAGCCGAGGCCGCTGGAGCAAGCCTGGAAGTATTCATTGGTGGATATCCCAACCTGGTCAGAGACAGAGATGACAGAAGAAGAGAGGAGTTCTTGACCAGGATCACATCTTATTGGTAAAGCACATTGTCATGGCACAAGAAGACTTCAAAATACACCTCTGATCTAGATTATTACAATGAAATCCTGATTGTCTTACCAGGAAAGATCCTGAGTGGTTGCTGGCCCTCTCCACAGCGATGTGAAAGGTCGGCCACTGCACCTGCAGTTCAGAGCTCCACCACCAGGCAGTGCTCTCCTTGCTACAGCCATCCGTCCCATTAGCAGGAGAACCAGCGATGATGCTGGTTTGCCTCATTTGGAACCGGAACGTTCCAGCGTACAGGAAGCAAGAGCAGTTGAACTCTATCCTCCCTTCCGACTGGTTCCTGGGGAGGGTCCTGGTCAGGAGGGTGGTGTTGTTTTCCATGTCAACCAGAGAGAGGGTGGTGTTGCGGACGGTGCTGCAGTTGGAGTCGATGCTGAAGTCCACAAACACGCTGGCGTTGCTAAGGGCGACATGGAGGGAGGGCCAGAGGTTGAGCCCCGCCATCGCTACAGGAGAGGAGGCAGAGAGGCGAAAGAGGACAGAGGTAGATGGAGAGATGGATGACAGTGAAACTCAATGTAGAAATAACAATGCAACTACTCAGCCTCTACAATGTGAAACAACCTGTCTAAAATTTGCTTTAATGGGTACCCCTCATGATTTTGCCCAAGCTTTTTTTGATGCTCTTTACTGAAGTGATCCCAAAACACTGACAAATTTGGACCAGTTGCCTTTGCTGGTGTATGTTTTGGAAGAATAGCTTCCACACTCGTGGAAGGAAAGTATACATTTTTTAAGCGGCATTCCACAGGCAGCCAATGTTAGTGGTTGAAAGCTTGGGAACACCTTCTAAAAATGTTCTTTCAATTGTTCTCCCACAGTGGCATATCGTTTTAAGAGCTATTGTGCTGTGTAGATCCTGTTGTGCATAGCTCACATCCTCACAAAGCAATGCTCTCAACAGGAAAGAGGGTGTGTGGAGAGGAAGAGACTGACCCTCCGTCACCCCCCCCCCCCCCCCCCC
>OMLF01020311.1:0-16239 GCA_900302615.1 Holocentrus rufus
TTGATTTCTTATCAATATCTGTATCTCCACAATATCAATATCTGCACAATTGCAAGCACAGATTTGCACACATAGTGCACACACATGCACACAGACACATGCATGTAACACACGCACACACACACACACAAACACACACACACACACACCCCTGACACACACACATGCACACCTGGTAGGTGAACAACCATCTGGCTTCTGTTTCCCTGTGCTGTGTGATTTACAGTCTGAGGCAGAAGGCTGAAACTTTAGCCTGACGTTGCACAGTGGGCTGCTCCAATCAGGGCCTCCATCTTCTGTTTATGGATCGCAGCTACCAGCTGTTAAGCACTTCCACTTGAACTATGGTCATTTCCTGGCAGTGAGGATGGAGGCCGGCTAGTCAAAGGTTCACTGTGACCCAAGAGGAACGTGGAATGCTTGACTCAAAGTTCAGTGGCAAGAGAAGTTTCTTTCAGATGCTCAGTGAGTCACTGAGATGAGGAAATACAGTTCATTTAATGTGAAGAATATGGTTTCTGATTTTTTGTTTTGTGTGTGTGATCTTTCCAGCAGGTATGCTGCTGTTTCTCTGAAAGTTGCAGCTTTTTCTTGTCAGTGGAAAGACATTTGATATTTAGCAGAGGCAGCTGAGCTGAGCAATAACAGGTTATAATAAAATATCAAGTTAAAAACAAAAAAGTCTTCTCTTGTCAACTAAGGATTTGATATCATTTTAAAATACCATTTTACAAGCACAATATTAAAATTCAATTCAATGCTATCTGTAATTTGTAAGAGCAAGTTTTATTTAAAAAGAAATGATATCTCATTTTGAAGTGAAACTCATCATATAATGGTTACACCAATGATATTGGATAAGGAAATCTTTTGTGAACAGTATCATTTAACCTAAAACAATGAAGAGAAAAAAAAAAACAAGGGAAATCAATGTTAATTTTCATTTATGTGTTTGGATGACTCTGTGCATGTGCAGATTGCTTTCTTTCCATACTAGTTCCATTCCTTCTTTTCCTCTTTTCTTTTTTTTCTGGAGTAATTAAAACTTATCACCAATTCCAGCTTAGCTCCAAACTTAACTAATTAGAATCTGCTGTTAAATAATGAAACAAGGCTCTTTTGATTTATCCTGTTTGTTCCAGTTCTTCTGTACCTCATCACATTTCCCTCTCATTGAAAACTTCATGAATACAAATGAATTTAGCTCTTGAAGAAAGACAACAATGCTTTGGCTTCATTGTTGGTCCAGCAATAACATCTTTCATTTTATTCTTCATCTAAATTGGTAAGTCATCATTTGAGAAATTCACAATGCAAACACTTGCCAACCATCAATTATTATGATCCACATAAGCCTATAATGTACAAAAACAAAGGGGATAGAAACTTCTTGTCGGCATGTGCAGCATACACAACAGAAAACACACAGTGATAATAACACTGAAGATGACAAGGTAGCAAATTTCAATTTTGTGATTCTTATGGTGTGTAGCATAAGCTGGCACTTTTAAGTTTTCAATATTTCACTAACAAAGCATGCAAAAAGATGAGCACATGCATGCATAATAGATGTCCCAATATTTAAGTGCTCATTCTGTATGTACACCCATGCATCTCACTCTTGAATAAATACTATGCTAAGTATCTATATGCATATTGCCATTACCATACATATTTCCAAACACAGTTTTCTTTGACACCAATGAGCTACATTAGGCATGTGTCTTATTTTCTCAGAAACCCAGTAGGACATGAATCCACTTGATTGTGTCTCTCTATATTTTAAAAGTCATCTAACTCTTGTTTATAACCCTAAGGAAACCTGGAGGCACAAAATGATTTCCAAGATTAATAATACTGGTTATTGGTTGCTAGGTAACCAGTCATTGTAGTGGTGCTCTCTGTCTGACAGTTCCACTTGAGACCAATCAGGCTTCAGGGCTCTGGTTGGTTGCTTCAGAAGCACTTCCACTTACCGCCAGATTGGATGTGCATGATATTTCTGTTTCCTAAACAATTCTGTCTGAAAGAGACACTGAAAGGAAGCCAGGGAGGGAGAGAGGACAAGAAAGCCAGCAAGAGACAGATCCAGAGAGAGGGGAGAGAAAAAACAAGAAGGTGAAAAAGTTGGTAAGGTATAGTGTTTCAGTGCACATCCACATTTGTACATGAATGAGGCAATATACTGTAATAAGTGCATTTTGTTCAAAATGCATGTGCAATTCCCTTGAACGGCCCTGATTAGATGAATGTGAAATTAACATGGAGAGACATCATGATTTGGAATGCATTGTGTAGTGTCTGGCTCCTGGTAGAGTTTACTATGCCACAGGCGATGCTTAGGAGTTGAGCCAGTAGTTTTTTCCCCCCCTGGATAAACCTCCAAGATTATGATTCTGCACGTACCGTCAAATCAATGGCAACTTCTAACCCAGCCACTGATCTAAAATTACAATTAGTGCAGTACATTTATGAGAACACTGTTTGAATGTTTGAAGATTTTGCCGAGATATTGGAAGCACGAGGTCGACGACGCATGCGTCTTTGAGGATTCTTTTTTTAAATTTTTGGCAAAGTCTGCATTATTGGGCAGCGCATTGGAGAGAAAAACAGGAAAGGGGGGAAAAGAGAGGGAGATGATACGCAACGAAGGTCCCAGGCTGGTTTCCAATCCAGGATGTCACAGTTACACAGCGTCTTAGCCAACTGAGCCACAAGGACGCCCAACACATATCTGTACTGTACAGTGAACAAAATTCAGGCTCAGAACGCAACATGAACTAAATGAAGCACTTTTTTCTTACACTCCACACAACAGGACACTGTGTTCCAGCCTGGGATGTGCTCTTACAAATAAGTTACAGAACCATCTTGCTTTTGATGCTGATTAGCATGTAAATGCCCCCAAGTTGTACCAAGGCAGCTAAACACTCTGAAATGGAAACCTTGTGTTACGCTGCAAGGATTGAAGGCTTGTGTTTCAAACAGCGATGCCATAATTACCATAGTCTAGCATAACTACAGTCAAGCATGCAGCTGCACAAATTTTAAGCCCACACACTAATCTTACATTAATTCAATAATGTACATCCTTCAGGGAGTAAGAGTAAGGATTCTGTGATGGCTTTGTAAACTAATCAGATAGAAAAGTAAATGAAACTCAGTGGTACTCATCAAGGTGTTTCAGATATTCCCTTCTGTCCGTAACATGTGCATGGCAGGAACTCGGTTGGCTTTTATGGGCAAGCATAAAATACAAAACATCAGAGATACAGATGGAGTTGGACAGTAAAATGCATGGGAAGGAGCAGACGGACAACAGAGCACAAGGGAGAAAGAAAGACAGAGAGGACGAGAGAGCGAGAGAGAGAGAGAGAGAGAGAGAGAGAGAGAGAAGAAGCCGGAGAGAGAGCGGGGGGAAAGAGAAAAGATGACGGTGTAAATCTCTCTGTGAGCATGTAGTCTCCTCCATAATGGAAATGGGAAAATGCATTTTCATGATTCATGGTGGGCATTTCCACTTATGGTCTGCAAATCATTAGAGCACCAGACGTCATATTTCTGTGGCCTAAATGACAGCTGAAATGCTCAAATGCTGTTTGGGACCGGAGTAAGAAAAGCACAGAGCGAGAGAGCGAGAGAGAGAGAGCGAGAGAGTAAGATAGAGAGAGGGGAAATGAGGTAGGATGGATAGATGACGCACTGCTGGCTCGAGAAGTGTGCAGAAGGTCTGAATTCGCCCACTGGCTGGTAACCAGTGGATACAGCACATTACTACATAACCACCGACAACCACAAACTTTAGTGGGTTCTAAAGCCAGAGAGTGGGATAGGTGTATTTAAAGCTGAGGCACCCATGAAAAGTGTTTTGGTTTGGTTTAGTGTATCAAGAACAGGCTTTGCAGCGAGAATGTTTGGAGAGGGCATGGATTTAGCTGGAATAATGTTCTGCGTCAACATGGGTCTCCAGCATGTATTTCTTTTCATGTCGTAGGCTGAAACTATGCTGTGGTTACCTCCTGTGAGCGGCTCTGGGTTGCCACATCAGCACAGTATTTTATTCAAACGCCTGGCAAACTCTTAGTAACATTAGGGAACACATAAGTCATAACCACAAGCATACGATTGCACACAAGCATGCACAAAAACATACACTATCGCATCCTAACATCATTCCAACAGATAGACATGCAGAGGGACACAAAAACAGAAAGAGAGAGAGAGAGGAAGGACAGATGGAGAGAAACAGTAATGTTATAATATAATATATAATTGGGCAACATTAGGATTTGTGATGGTAAAATGTCCCAAAGCAAACATTTTTTTTTTTTTTTGTTAATCTTGTTTGTTCAATAAATCAATAGATTATGAAAGAATAGTTCTTGCAGATGCAAAGCTTTTCCTTTCTCAGACCCCGACTTAATTCTAGTAATAATAACAATAATAACAATAAAAATAAAGAATAGGTATTGGTCTATCAGTTCAAAGTCTGGATTTAACTCAGAGTGGAATATGTTTATTATTATTTATTAATAATAATCATAATCATGTTGTCTTAATACAGACAATTCTATACAAAATCATAAATGGGGCTGCGCTGAGAGCTCTGTGAAGGTTTTACATTTACAAGGCTTCTCCAACAGGCACAAGTCAATGATCCTTTAAAGGGCTAAATACTTTTTTTTTTTTTTAACTGCCACAGGCCCATTACACACCCACCCACACAACCACATCTTCCTACACACATACACACACACACACACACACACACACACAGAAGAGAGAGAGAGAGAGAGAGAGAGAGAGAGAGAGAGAGAGACAGAGAGACAGAGAGAATAAAACATCTGTCATCCTTAAACGTCCTTTTAAGCGTTACAAATGTACTTGGTCAACCTCTAAACATTTTGAAATATTAAGGCTAATTACAAGAGCAGCATCATTGTGTTCATGGTAAACATTTGTGTGTTTCATCAAAGTCTTTCAGCGGCATGGTGCAGCTTACATGACACATTCAAAAACTTTGAGGTCTAAGTTGTGATAGCTGTTTTCTGAACTGAAGGTCTCCATTGGTTGTCAGCTATTAGGGACAATTTGTATCTGCATGGTTGGGGCTTAATTGAGCTGTGATTGCTCCCACAGAGCACAGAGGACAGCAAGGTTAGAATGCTAATATGCATGCTCATTCCAGCATATAAATGGGAACATAAATCATATTTTATTAGGAAAATAGTCACACTGTAATGACTCAGAATGAAGATGTGAATATTGCAGTGTAGAGGCTTTGGGTTGACATACTCGGTTCTCACATTTCCGCTTCTGCTCTCTGCTCCCTCCCTTTTCAGCTTGTCTGCATCTAGATGCCACTTTTCTTATTTTTCACCAGTTTTTCTTCATTTGCCCATGTTTCCCTCTGTCCCGACCCTCTGCTCTTTCTCCGCTCTGACTGGCGGAGAGCTCTGTGAAGCCTTGCATCACGTTCTGTTCCCCCTCCCACTTCTCGAGGATGGCAATTAATCCTCCTCGCTGTCTCCAGTGTGTTAAAATCGAAGCCTTAACGCGGCCACATCAGAGGTTAGAGGGAGCACAATTCACCGGGAATGATACGCACTGAGATGTTTGCAAGAAATGGATTGTCAGGAGGGATACATTCTATGTGAGAGCATTCTATTCTATACATTCTATCTAAGAACTGTTAAAAAAAATAAAATATGTTGGACCATAGCAGGAAAAATCTACACAAAAACAAGACAAGAACAAAAAAAAAATTCCAGACGCATTTTCTATCTCATAGTCTTCTTTGTAAGTACTTTTGTTCTGTTCTTTGCCAGATGTGAGCCTCTTGGCCCTGTGCTGCTAAGTGATGTTAAAAAATCCCACTTGTGTGACTTTGCCTCGTCTCTCCTATACAATCTCATATCCTCTCTCATCTCTCCGTCTAAACTCCTGTGGCAGAGCGGAGTCACGACCCCGCACTCCTGGCCCACTGTTATGCTCTGGCTCACAGTTTGTCCGCCGCTACTCGTGTATAAGAAAACACGCACACACACACACGTAGACACACACACATGCACAGGTCTGCTCTTCTGTACCTCTTGTCTCAAGAGGCCCTTCTCTCTACGACTCGTCTGCTTGTTCTCGGTGATTGCGATCTTCCTGCCCATGGTGCTGCCCTCGGTATCCCAGGCTCCTCTGTTTCTTAACGGCTTTTTATCACCCACTGCACACACCATTTCCCTGGACGAATATTCAGGCGGCTGACTTGTTACTGTTTCCTCTGGGGTGGTGTCTATCAGATAGAGATAGACAACATAGAGAGGCACACTTAAAGCGTAAACAAACGCATGCTCACAAGCAGATGCAGATTGCGGGATTAAAAAAAAAAAACATCTGAGTATAAGCGTATTAAGGTATTATCTGTTGTCTTGTGTTTAACACAAAAACCTATTTCTCTGTCTCTCGTTGAGCTGTAAGCAATTAAACCTAAATGAGCTCTTTTATGTGGAGCAAGTGCAGGAAAGACCTTGTTTAACTTCTCTTTTAATATCTGCGTCAGCTTTCTCTGACATACCTCCAAGACGTCCATCTATCTACTCTGCTGTGTCCGAGGCAGAGAATAGAAAGTTACAGTGCCCCAGAGCAGTGTTATAACAGAGCTCTTGCTAGAAACCCTCTCTGCATGGGCTTCAGAAATGACTGCTGCAGGAGAACATCATACGTCGAAAAACAAAACACTTTTTTCCCCCACGCAACAAAGAGAGACAATTATTTATACAGACAATAATAATGAGGCCTGCGAGTACAGCAGACACTCTCTGAGATGCATTACACATTCTAGCAGTAGCAGGTTTTGTTTGGATGTGGGGTTTGATGTGGTTTTATTGTTTGGTGCTGTGCGGTGTTTGTTATTGTGGTGATGTGGTGCACAAAAATATGATGGGATTCACTCACAGTGGCTGGCAGTGATGGTCAGCATCCTGCTAGGAGAACAGACTGATATCCAGCAGCCGGGGACACACACACACACACACACACACAAAATCAAACAGGCACACACGCAAACACAAAACATTCCTCACTAGCATTTACTTTTCTGGGATTCTGGGGTAATTTCAGCCAACGACATTTAAAAGCACAGCTCACACATGCATGCACACATACGAGAGTGATCGCACAGGCACATATTCACGTGCACACATGCATTCATGCGCGCGCACACACAAACACACTGTGCCAGGCAGCTGCAAAATAACAAAGTTCCATGCCAGCTAGTCCTTCAGAGCCAGCTAGAGATAGCTGTAACACCGCTAAATCTGCTCCTGCATTATGGCCTCATTCAGTATGCACTGTTAGATTCAGATTAATCTTTTTTGGAACCAAACTGTGCAAATAAGTGGACGGAGGCCTAGTGGGGAAGCATCAAAATGACCAATGGCTGATGACTGGGATCATCCATCCAAACAGTGGTCATCCGTTTCACTTGTTTTATTGAAATACCTACAGTTAAATTCAAATATGTCCACTAATGTGGCCCATAACTATAAATGGCCCATTTCACTCATCCTGACTCATCCTTTACTGCAGTGCGAGGGAGGGAATCAACAGTGACTCTCTCTTCAACTCCCACTGATTACACAGAGTCGGTGGTTCTATCAGGGTCAGCACAGTGGGAGACATTGTAGAAGTCCCCTCCCCCCCCAACTTGCAGCTCTGTCCCGTAGCGTTGCGCGATATTCCAAACAGTTTCTTTTGCGAGTGGGGCGGCAGTGCAGCAGCAGAGTGGTGTAAGAGGCGGTGACCATACGATGGCTACATCTGTCGTTGTAAACCCAGCAGTTAACCACTATTACGGCGAGGTGTCTCTGCGGCAGTGCGATACTTGAAGCCTGCAGTTACCATGATATATCAACCGCCTATTTTACAATCAGCGGTTGAAGCTGCTCGAGCAAATCACTCATTTAGGCTACATCAGAAAATGGTATCATCTCATTTGTTGTGGTTTGGAGCTCAAATTAGTTGAGGGATTCTGGGATAAGATGAGAACGGGGATTATACCAATGATAACATCGAGGTGTGTGTGTGTGTGTGTGTATGTGTGTGCGCACATTCATGTGTATACCTGAAAGAGAAAAAGAAAGGAATCATTGTATCTATGTGTTTGCAGGGTGTGTAAGAGATAAGAAGTGGGTGTTTCTGTGTGTGCGCGCGATAGTGTGTGGACGCTGTCATGTGTGTGTATATATATTCACGTGCGCGTGTGCCTGCGTGTGCCTGCGTGTGCATTTGATCCATAACCACACTGCTCTCTCCACCACAGATGGTGCAAATATGGATGCCAGCGTGATGATTCTTCCAACCCCAGTGGGGGCCAGAATGATTGTCTGAGATCTTGGAAGAGCTGGAAGACAGAATGAGGCACAAATTAGACTTGTTAACGAAGGACAATGAGTCTGACATGCAGCTGTCTAATCTCATATCTTTGAAGCATGCAGAGAACATTCAGAGGAAGGCTGCCTCTCAGATACGGGCCAAGAACATGTTCTGTCTGTAGCAAAAGGCACTTGCGGAGCCATATTCTGTCTGAAGATTTGGCATGAGATGTCGGATATTACACAATAGGGAAAATCATTTTATTGATTCACTCATTCCTCCATGTTCAGACCGTGAGTTACTGGCTGTATCTGCTTTCAAAGTTCTCCCATTTGACAGTGGGAAGGAACACATTCAGATTCTACAGAGGAATACAATAAATTAAGTGCTATTCCCTGTAGGTGACATTTGATACGATCAAGAGTGTCACTGGATTTGTTTTAAGCAATAGCATATCCGTTGCTGTGACCAAGGCGTTCCTCTGAAGAAAATAAAAGGTTACAGCACTAAATTAAAAAGCCTGTGCTGGTGAGCAGCATCTAATGGCGGAGCTTATATGTTTTATCTGGCCCGTCGACATATTCACATGTAGTTACTGCTGCTGCTTGATGACTTGGCCCATCCGTAATAGCTGCCTGCCAAGATTTCGGCCCATATCACTTAGCATTTACAGCTTGGATATAAACACCAAGAGGTATAACCATATCTCATACCAAATTAAAAAACAAAAGAAAACAAAAACAGAACAAAAGGCTGTGGCTTTCCATACATTTTTCTCCCTCTTTTCTCATTCTTTCTTCGTCTTTCTTCCTCTCAGTGGTGTCAGACTCATATGAGGGGTCAGAGATTTCGGAGCAGTGGTCTACTACTGTTACCATTACTGCGGAAATCCTATATCGCATTTTAGCAGAAAGCAAAATAATCACTGTTGATACTTCAAGATTCTCTATACGGGACCTAACATCTATCACATGCAGTTAGTGAATCCAGAACTGGAGTGTGGGATTTGGATTTCGCCACGCACTACTTGGCCTCACATCTACTTTCTTTGGCAGGGAGGGAAAACCGAACTTTGAACCTGCCATAATCTCCAGTGTTTTAGAGCGTTCACAGACCAATCACAGGGGAGCGCAGAGAGACGAGATGTTAGAATTTCAGCACGGTGCATTTAGCCAAAAGTACTTAATGTTATTTTATTCTCCCTGTCTTGGATTACAGGGAGACAATTTGAAGGGTAACAACGTCCTCTTGCATGACCTTACAAGACCAAGCTCAATGACTTTAATGTGGCTGTTCATATGAGTTATATTATTGTGCTGCTCCCTCACAGGGGATTCCTCCCTTCTACCACTTCATCGTCACTTGATGCCAGTGATTAGAGAAGCCTTGTCAAAAACACTCTTGGACCAACTCTTTCATGTCGCCTCATCTAAAAACAGGGCAAGGAATTGCCATAAAGTATGAATTAGCAGGACAAAAATAATGAATGAGAGGCATAATGAGATGCTACAAATTGCATTTCATTGTGATCTGCCCATTGAGCCATTAGTAGGAGTTCCACATGACCGCTGCAGATCATTGGAAGCTACATGTAATGGTGAGGTTACCACTCAAGCACATTTTAGGGCTCATTTGCACAGCATGTGAAGAATGTGAAGCTGAGAGCTTGCAAGTCTAATGATAAACGCCTGACTCCCTTTTATTCGTCATGGAAATGGATTACTTCAAAATAATCCCATTTATGAGTTCATAAATATCTTGACTCTGTAGTCATTCTTCTTGGAGACATCTATTGCTTGTGGCGGGCTTACTGAAATCTTGTTATTTAATGTCTAGAATTACATATTTCTGAATGAGGTGTGCACACACACATTGAAACAGACAAATGCACACACATAGAAATGCATGCGCATATGTACACACATGCAGGCACACGCACGCGTCCACGCACACACACACTAACACACGCACGCATAATGCACTGATGCTGCTGAAACAATGGCCATTGTTTCACTCATTTGAACAGGAAACTGGGACAGTGTCTCAACTAGCCAGGGGTTTTTAAAAAGGTGCAAATGGAAGCAGCAGCGGTGTGCATCTCTGGCGAAGCGCTCAGCTACTCTCTAATGAGGCTGGGCCCAAAACCCTTCCTTTAGTCTGGGCTGGGGATCAGAGTTGACCCCACAGTCCCTAGTCACATTTAATTACCACTATGACTCAGCGAGCTGGACGGCCAGCCAGCCAGCGAGCTCGCCTGCTTGCCTGGTCCAACCCAGAGCCACAGCAGAGCAGAGCAGACTTCGAGACCAACGCTATGACATTTTGAGAGATAGCAGCCGCACGGCAGTTTGGGGTTTGCACCAACTGTCTTTCTTGGCCCGGGGTAGTGGGGCCTGTAATATTCAGCACATTTTCTACACGGCTAATATCTGCTGGACAGTGTGTGAGCCAGTAAAAATACACTAATTTCCAGGCCTTGGAGCTGGTTTGCATCCAGATCTTGCTGACAATTTATGGAAAAATATGAGAGGAGGAAGGAGGGGAAAAGGAAATTTCATTTCTTTGCATTGTGTGATGCTCATTTGAATGCCGCAGAGAAACCCAGTAGCATACAGCTTTTTAGTGTAATAAATCATGAGACAGAATAGAAAAATGATCAGATTCAAATCTATACCTCTCACTGTATATGTATGTTTGAAGAAATAAAATAATATCCTGGTATTTCAGGCCTCTAAGAGTTCATATCCATCATAAAATGAGAACAAAGTTAGCAAAACAACCTAATCCATTTTCAAAATTGATTTTTATTAAAAGAGCTAGATTAATGGCATCATACAATGTGGACTGCAATTGATAACCACAGTGAGCATCTCATCCATATTATGCAATTCTAAGTCAAACTGTACTGTAGGCCTACAGCGCATATACCATACCATACAAATCGTAAGCTCCATGCAACCAGATGTACGGCTATCATGTGCAAATACACACACACACACACACACATGCACAATACAAAAAATGCCGGCTACATAACACTAAACTGAATTGTCGATTTTCACCGGCCCTCACTGAAGGATGTTTGCTATTAACTATCTATGGATTGGAACAATGTAAACTTGTTTCAATCTGTTTCTGAGCTTGCAGCCAAACTGGCTCTGGTTCAAACTGCTGTGGTCTGGATTCCTGTGGAAAGTTTTGGACATGATGGTGGACAGCTTGAGCCTGACCAACACGATCTACACGTTTCCCCAAATTTCTCGGTCACATCATTAGAAAACACTTAGCCTGGATCTCTTCAGTTGTTTTTGGACTCACTGCGCGATCCCACATTAAACAGGAAAATTTGCAGTGATCAATACCGCTGAGCCCGCCTGTCAGCACACGATAATCGATTTTGTCTGCTAAAATATCTGTTCAGAAATTCAAAGACATTCGATGCTGGTGGTTCTGGGACGTTCCAGATGATAGTGTAACATTAGAGTGCTGCAAAACCAATCGCTTCCCTGCCTCTGGTCAAGATGGATGAGTTCTGAGCCGCGGCGAGACCCACATTCCCCTCGGTCATTGGGGGACCGGGCCACTCCAGGCCACACTTCTCCCCTCTTTTTTCTCTCCATTTTCTCCCTCCTTTGCCTGTCCTCTCAGGGTCTATTCCACCTCGAGCTGCTGGAAATCCCCCTGTCTGTTGAAAGGCATCCTTCACTGGCACTCAGCAGCCATTTCAGACAGACATGTAATTCGGCCCAGACTGAACACAACAAAGGTCTCAATCTTTCAGGCACTGTAAAATGACTACTGACTGTTTTGGGGGAAGGAAATACTCTGACAGGAAAAATGTTTATGCCTGGCTGACACAAGAACTGTAAGCGTGGATTTAGGGACAATATTTCAGAGGTTGAGCAGTCAGACTGTATGGGATCATGCTTGCCTGTCTTGACAGACTGGACAAGGGTTAAGCAGGATGTTTTCTAACCAAATAAGCGTTGTGCTTAGCCACCGGACAACTACATTGTTTCAGGAACAATGAACAATGTAGTGTAATGCAGCTCTGGTGCAACTGTGGAGTAAACAGCAGAGCAGCCAAGGACCAATTAGACAAATGTTTTACCTCCATGTGAAATTTGCTGCCAATGTGGGGGTAATGAGTATTTTTCACATTTTTACTGTGTAATAAACAAAAGAGCTTGTGGTGATGCAGGGCAAATCTCAAATAATTCAGACGGTTTTGCCTTGGAAGGATATCAAATAGTTGCCTCACAAATTGTTTCTGGGCCAAGAGCATTTTAATTTTTGATAAAAGAAGCCGGGTTTGCTTCAGCATGATTCTGAAGTGTTATTGGCAGGAGGTCTAAAGTGTATGACTACATTATATCATGTTAAGCAAAATCAAACCCCCCTCTATTTTATTAGGTTCGTTGTTATGGCTTTGGATGCCTGTCTCCCTCCTCCAGAGTCAGGTTTACGATTCTAGCTGTTATACCCCAGAGGTATGTTTTTGTCTTGGCATCTATCCCCGTTCACTTCTTAACACTCCTTGTCAGAAAGGGGATATGTCATTTCCCTCCGTAAATCTGAGTGGAACGTTAGCTTCCCCTGGAAACACATGTTTTACCTTTACAGACCTGATGAAGGTTAGAGCCTCTCAGTCATCTTAATATCGTACTCGGTGACATTCAAGCACACAAGAGCGCAAATTCACATGCACAGGCTCCGACACACACACATATGCACACACACACACACTCTTCAGGCACACAACAGCTTTCTACTCGGCGAGAGTGATATCATGTGACAGCGCTACAGGCCTTAGATGGCGTCCCATAGTGAAACTGTGAAATGTTATTATTTAGTTCCTCGCCAGTGGTCTGTGACGCTATGAAGGACGGCAGGGCATACAGAGGAGGGGCCTTGGGTTAAACATGTGCTGATGAACGCTGCAAAACACCACAGCTATACACAGAGCCCAGCCTAATTCAAACTGGTGCGCAGCATTTCAACTATAAACAAAGCCAAACCCAATTTATGTGTTTTTTCACCTCTGCCCAAAAACTGCAAATGAAATGGCATCGCAAACTGTAAATCTGGTACAATGATATTCCTTACAAGTTGGAATAAGCCACTCAAACTTCCAAGTTTCTTTTATAAGCTGAAAAATAATATGATTATCAAGTGTCTTTTTTTTCCTTTTCAGCAAACTTTCCCATTATCATTTTCCCAGTGACCTCTGTGGTAATTACTTGAATAATTTCCCATTAGCCACAAGTGTTTGCTTGAGTTCAATGGCCTTGACTAACTATATTTATCTCAAGGTGGAATTTCAGTATGAGGACAGACTATGGGTGATGTCTGTGGGAGAGCACACTGACACAATTACTTTAACCATTAAGGTTGGTATAGGCTTACACTAGAGCAGTGATTAAATTAATGGTTAGAAGAAGAGGAGAGGGAGGGGCAGATGGCCTAACAGCCAATTACACTAACCCTAAACCGCTGGACCGCATTATCTAATGAGCACTTACTCACAAATTACACAACAAAGCAGAAAGTGAGAGGGAGGCACATACTGTAAGAAATTGCCCCCCCACCCCCGTTACTTTTTGCGTGAAAATAGCAGATCTTCTGTGTTCTACAACTTTAAATAGATTTCACATTTTGAGGAGCGTTCTCAAGGATGATTGCTTCCCATGGCACGAGAAGCAGCCCCCCTCGTTCACACACACAGATGCACACACACACACATACACACACATAACACAGAGGGAAGTCTAATTGCTGAAATATGGTATTCATTAAACCTAATGGGCCCTCTTTTCAACCGCACACACGGTGTGGAGCAGCAAGATGGCCTCACCTTGTGCCCTGTTCCACACATGCATACGGCCCAAGGTTCACAATAATGGAAACAGGGTGCTAGTTACAGGAGACATTTTAAGTGCACAATTTAAAGGTCTGTAACTAGATACTGTACAAGGAAACGCACTGCGAAGTAATACAGCTAGCCCTCTCCCACAGAGCACAGAGAATTACAGCTATGAAAAACCCTATAATTTGTTTTCACATAGGCAAATCAACAAAACCTCCTATTTTCCTTGTAAATCTGTTTGGACGAGGCAGAATGTCTATCTGTCTGTCTACAGTACATAATCAAATGCATCACTCTAAAAGATGTGTAATTTTAACACATCTTTGTGTGTAACACCAATATGTGTTGTACCAAAGAAGATACACATTTATTTATGTGATTTTTAAGTACAAACCTATTTTATTTTGTTCCGTTCTGTTCTTTTGTTGTTTATTCTGTTGTATTCATTTATTTATTCATTTGTCATTCTTCTTCCTCTTCTTCTATTTTTATTGTTATTATCATTATCATTATTATTATTATCATTATCATTATTATTATTATCACTATTATTAATATTATTATTATTTACCTTTGGGTTTAAACAGAGCAAAATGAACAGGTTGGCATGTCTCTTGTTATACTTGGCAGTGCAGGAGAGTAAATGATCACTGAGCTAATGATGTGCAAACCAGCTCTGCTCCTGTTAGTCCGTTAGCCCGGTCTGGACTGGCTCAGGGAACAGCAGCTGTGGACAGAAACTTTGCCAAAACACCAGAGCTGAGGTTAGCACAGAGAAAAACAGCCGGGTGTGGTCGAGACCTAATAATAAACAAACTCAAGCCTCACACCATATTTGTGATAGAGTGATAAATTGTTGTTAGCCTTGTGTGATTGTGCCTCTTTGCCTATGTGCTTTGTTACAATAGGGGTGTCAATTTGTAATACTGTTATCAAGGTTGTTTACAAGTGCATTGCAGAGAATGGATCTACAATAAAACATTATTATAGCAAACTTATTTAGCCCATAGCAAGTCTTCAATCTACAAAGAAGATATTGTTATTGTGGCTGTTGCTGCTTGCCAGGAAGCTCTGTAAATAAGAATATCTTCTTAATGGCGTGCCTGGTGAAATAAAAATTAAATAAAACAAAACCATAAAAAATAATCATCACTATGGTTCACATACCATACAGGCTTTAACCCTACGAGCAGACAGTAAGGCGTTCCCTGCACTCAGAGATTGGGTGTGTTAATCAATGTTTATGTAGGCCAAGTGAGAGGGGAGCTGCTCTATCACACCAACGCTAACCCACCACACACAGCTAGTGATTTATTTCATACTGCGCCTCATAGATGTATGATGAATGGAATTAATCTATTTCTAATCTGTTACAGATCTAGCTGGGGAGGAATAATGAAAAGTGATCATGCGAGCTAGTCCAGCCAACCACATCAATTAACACAGGGGTCGGAAGCCTTTGTACCTCTGACAAATGTACAACGCCTCGTTTGGGTTGTGGTGTGCTGCTCTCTACTGTATGGGTAAATGGAGAAATATGGACATGCATGATAAATTTAGAGATTCTGACAAAGTCTGGCACAGGAAGACTGATAAGAGCAAAAAAAAATCCTGTGATCAATCATGTGCAACCGCAGTGGTGATAACTTCTCGGAGTCATTTGATTAATTTGGACCATCAGGGATGAGGATGTGAATCACTGACTTTACCTTGATTGAAGTGTGTGTGTATGCGTGGGGGGTGGAGGGGTTGGGGTGTAGGGAGATGGGCGGGATTGAGTAATGTATGTGTTGTTATCTATTAACCTACAGCATAATGAATGATTTTCCATCCAAGGGGTAGGGATTATACATCAGAGGCCGCAGAGTCCTCGATTTCTGCCTTATCTCATATACCAGCCATACAGTAGATGTTCTGTCAATAAGTTCTATTGGCACATTTTCATCGATCCGCTGCAGCCACACTATCTCAATAACAAACATAAAAAGTTTTGGGGGGGAAAAAAT
>OMLF01020311.1:16259-26508 GCA_900302615.1 Holocentrus rufus
TTCGGTATGGACTGCATCTAAAGAGCTACAACTTTGGAGACAAGGAAAAACAAGAAGTCACAACTCATAAAAGAGAGCATCTGCTGTGATATGTATAAAAAAAATAAAAAAAATAAAAAAAATAAATAAATAAAGCAATGGCAAAAGGTATCTTTTTCCCTGCTTGGTAGTGCTCTCATTTTGTGGTGATGTATTCAGCACAGTGATGTGATTGTAAAATCCCATCTCGTCCTTCCAGACCCTATAAAAAGAGAGTGTGACGGAGGCAATACCGATGTGTGACTATATGGCCCTGAGCGCAGCACCAGGTGAATGTCCCAGAAAAGCCAGAAAACACAATCTTGTTCTGAACCAGAGATTCTGTGGCCTCCTTCTGAGAATGGAAAGAGAACACCCGCGGATTCTAGAGTGATGTCAATGCAATTCCACCCATATAGCCTTTTTGGTTTAGCAGAACCGGGAATTCATTGGTAGACGTAGCGGAGCTGGAAGTAACACGGCATAATGCATAATATTGACCCCATCTGCTGATTCTCTGAGAAATGAAAAACTCCCTGTTGCGATATTTTACACAGTGCATTTTGTTTGGACTCTGATTGGATTTGATTTGAAAGGAGGCATTCACGTTGCATAGGTAAAGGGAAAGAGTCAGCACAACAAACACAACACCGGGAGCGAACGCGTAACAAAAGCATCGCTCTGCGACCTTGAAATGAACCGCGGCATTGTGTGGAGTGGGGCCACGGGGGAGAGAAAGGAATCAGAAAATAATTAAAGAGAATAAAGGGACAAAATGTCTAAAATGGTGTATGAATGAGAATGCATATGTGTGTATGGACACATGTTTGTACGAGGTGGATGTTGGAGGTTTGAGTGCTATCCTTCATTTAAAAAAAAAAGAAAAGAAAGGAAAAAAAATCTCTACACACCTCAATTAGTGGCACTTAGCAAACCTCTGAGAGAAATAGCCTGAAAGCAGTTGAAGTGGTTCAAGCGAGGAGGAAATTAGAGGCAAATCAAAGACATTTTAAAGCAGAAGAAGTCCGTATATGCTTTTATTGCCAGGCCTAGGTTTTCATTCTGGGGGGAAGGCTATGTAATGCTTGGATTAAAGCATGATACAGGCTCTGAAAGCTTTCACAATGACATGGGAAGTAGATTCTATCGTACAAGCAGAAGTCCTCTAATAGGACCCACATTACTGCCATGGCAACAGAGGGAACAAATATAAAGTCACTAAACAATACGAAAAGAATATAATTGAGATCAGGGGGAGAATCAGGAGAAGGAAAAAATGTTCCCTGGATGAACTGTATCATCTGAAGTAAAAGACTAGTTTGCGGTCTACAGTGGGAGAGAGTTCTCCCCCAAAGGAGCTTATTATCCACATATAGACACATCACTTCCCTACTGAATGACATAGAAGACCGGGGCTAGCAAGAACGCACGCACACAAACACGCACACACATGAGCACAATGACACACACAGAATGGTTTCAAGTCAGACATACTGCAGAGAAAGTTTCCACCGTGTTTGACCACCCTGCTAATCTAAGATGATGAAGTGTCGGTGGCTCTCTGCTGTGGGAAGCTGTGTGTGTGCGTGCGTCTGTGGGTGTGTGTGTGTGTGGGCACGGGCGCGGGTGCGTGTGCACGTGCGGGTGTGTGTGAGCTTCTCAATCTATTTGAACCTTGCTTGTTTCCTCACTGTAAAGAGCTGCTTGCCAAGGAGTGGGCTGGTTTGGGGTGTTTTTCTTCTCTTTCTTTTTTGTAGTTTTAGTGAGAGGGTTTAAATGAACCTCAAACGGCTTCCGTTGGAATGTTGTATCTGGACTTTTATAGCGTGTTCTGGAATTGCTGTTTGGATGGATGAACTTAATCACAAGGTCTGCTGCTTGGGATCAACAGGTACTTTCCAGGCCTATCAGCGATTATGTTTACATGCAGAGAATTCTATAGACTGGTTTTGCGTTGGCGCGTTTAAATGTCACAGTTCAAAATAAACAAACTCGTACCCCGGTCCAAAGGCCGGTTAAAGGAATTGTTCACACGAAAAACAACAAAAAAAAAATTTTTCCACATACCCCTATCCATCCAAACTCAGTTTCTGTGTGAGTTGGTGAACTTCCAGTCTGTTTCCATTCTTCTCTGTCTCCATTCACCTCAGTACAGTGGAGCTGGATGGGTATGAGAGTTCAAACCACCAAAAAAAACAAGAAAAAAAAAAAAAAACAGCAACAGCTCTTTCAAAAACAAGAACACAGATACAAGGCATAATCCATTTTTCCTTTGTTTTATTGGAAACTATTTCCTACCGATGAACAACGTCAAACTGTATCCATCCACCACTAACGAGTACAAATGCAAGATGGATAGTTACAGCTTGGCAGCATTCTTTGGATGGAAATAGTTCTCGACAAAACTCATCACCCCCAGGGTTTTGGAAAATGCCAGATGTAGTATTTTGGGTGAACTGTTCCTTTAAGATGCCTTAGCTCGATCCATTATTATTAAATGAGTCATTGCTGCATGCAAACATCTTACTCCTTTCACTTTGGTTTTTCTATCGCCACAAACTCAGCCTCACTCAGGGTTATGTACTTTTTGATGTCAACAAAAAACATGACATTTAGCAGTTGAGATGAAACAGTCTATTACTGGATCATGATTTCTCTCCCACCTATGAGGAGTAGTCTTTTTTGCTCAGTTAAAGAGGGAAGGAAATGGTAGAGGCCGTGCATTTCCATAAATTTTTTGCTGGTGGACCGTTGGGCAGGGGTATTCGGTTAACTGGTTTATTCATGGCAACAAGGATACTCAGTCGCAGGGCATCAAAGTTGCATGTAAACAGCTTAAATCAAATAAGACCTTAAATGGAGCATGGCCAATAGCTGGGTGACTCCATGCATGTAAACACAGTGAGTGACAGCCTCCCACACTTACATCCCTATGGATTGGAATCAGCCTGCGTCTTAGGAAATTAAAACGGAGGGAAATAAGAGCATTGTCTTCATTATAACTGGCTTATCACATAAACATGATGTAAATGTTTCTTTTATATACAGCATTTACACATCAAAGACTACTTGACTGTGTAATTAGGATGCCACATTTTACTTCCTCTACACAGCCCACATTAGCCAGCTCCTGAATTAAACACAGGCACTTTGGCCCAATGTTTGACAATTCAGTATTTGATTTTCAGTATTCCTAAGAGACCTCTCCACTGTATTCCTTTCTGTCTCAGGTCCGTTTAGTTTAGTCGGGCCATCAATCTACATCAGTGAAGCCAGGACAGGCTCTCTCTCTGCTTGTTTCGTTGGAAATGTAGCATACGTAATGGGCATTATTTAAAGACTAAAGGGTTACATTGCTCTAAGTGGCCAAGATAGAAATAAATGAACTGAAAACACCATTATCTGGAGGAAGAGATTAAAATGCTTATAGCCTGTTAGGCCCAAAATAAAGCAGAGGGAAAAAAAATACATTTTATGTGACTTTATTTCTTTCTGCATGCATTTGGTAATGGCGCACATAAACTGATTATTTCTCTGTAATCCTTTCAGGATTAGAGCTCTTTTAAGACTTGACTGTTTGTGATTATACCCCACGCAGTCAGTTCGGCTCGGCTCAGCCAAGAACATGTGTTTAAACACTTCATTGAGAGTTTCCATGGTTGCTCTGGCTTCCAAGATGAACTGCGATTCTGGCTTTTTTAATGTCCCCTAATAAAAATTCACAGTAGGCCATTTATCTGAAATGCTGGTGTGTGTGATGTGTGCCACAACACTGTGGTGAGGTGCAGGGAGATTCCTGAAAAAATAAAGGGCTTTTTTTTTTAAAAGGCGCTGACACAAAACTCGTCCCCAGGTGACCTAGAACTCATCATTTCTGCACATGAACACCAAGGGAGAGAGACTCATGCACCCTAATGTGAGAGGCCACACGCACACATACACACACACACACACACACACACACACACACACGCACACATACACACACACACACAAACCACCCCCCTCCCTTTTATTTTTTACTGTCTTCTTGTACCCATGTTCCCAGAATCGCCATAGTTATGTTCATTGATTTGGCAATATTAACATTATGTGTGTAATAGAAAAATCAAAGCCACCTAATAAAACCAGTCTAGTGATGTAAGACTGATCAATACTGTCGAGACAGTGGGATCGCAGACAACCCTAAAACAAAACAGCTTTAATGGTGTTTTGGGATGGCATCTAAGCACACTTTATCATCGGTAAATGGATATTATCCACGGTCATTACACTGTATCATCAAACTGTTTTTTATCCACTGAATGAACCTTTGGAGATGTAATACGCTGGAACTGAGAGAAAGTTGCCTCTTCTGTCATGCATCAGTAGATCATAAAGCCTTACGTTCTGCAAGTGGATTCTCGCTTTCATAGACTCTAAAATTGAGTTAGCGCTTTATGGTACTGTCTTAAAGGATGACAAAGTGATTATTAAACCATAAAAACAGTTCACATAAAAAATCGGTTCAATCAATCATATACATTTCCTTAAATATCTTTTACATTATGTACTCTCACATGAGATGAAGATTCAGAGAGACAGTTTCATAGGTTCGGAATGAGCTATCTTAATTGACAAAGGGCGAGTCTCTTGCCGTCATGTTCATCGCCATGTTGGCATGAACAGCTCGGCCCATAAATGTAGAGGAGCCTTACGCTGGCAATGATGATATTTGCTGTTAAAAGGCAGCGAAGTATAAAAGTTTTGCTTTGTTGTGAGTTACCTGCCTCAGATTGTGACATCTCCTGAGCATCAAGATGATGACTAGCAATTTCACCATCAGACAAATTAATCAAAGAAATATCAAATAAATTGGGATAAATTGATATTGCTGTGTTGGGAAGGAATAAGGAGAAATCAATAGGAGTATTCTAAATAAGAGAGCGAGTATTATTTATGAGAAGAAATGGATATAAGTCATCTAACATCGTGGACTAAAGCCAGATTATAATCATTGAAAGCCTATTGACTTTGAGCATCAGCCTCAGCAGCCTCAAAGCAGCTCGGCTAACTGTAATTCCCAGAGTTCATTTGTGTTGTGTATTTCTCTTTACAGTATGCAAATAAGGGAGAAACTTCATGGCATGGCCTGGCAATTGAAGTTTCTCTCTCTTCATACAAGTTATTATCTATGCATACTTTGTTGTTTTTTAACTTATTATTTTTTTATTTCCTTGGCAGATTTCATGTCTGCTGCGGCAAATCCAATCACTGATAAAATGTTGATGTTAGGATGTGCAATAATATGGAACCTTAAATCACAGAGTGGAAGAGCGATGTCGGACCCTTTGAAGCCCTGAGGTGCCTGGTCAGGCTGACCGAAGCCAACACCCAGACATGATGCCCAGTCTCTCTCATAATCCACAGTACACAGCTGGAGAGACCAGACGGCTCATACAATGACAATAAGCTTTGTTCAATTTCACTGTACATGGAGGGTCATATTGACTCAATTTAACTACAGTACAGTGCGCAGGCCATCTGAGGGAGCAGAAACACAGAAGACTGGTTATTGGATTTGTTTGGCATCTCGATTCAGCGGCAGAGGTGAGAGATAAATCATTGTGTGAAACAGGCCTTGACATTGGTGCCGTGAATTTGATTAATACACTATTCATGTATTACCATCAAAGAGCCTTGTGATTCAGTGTCGGCCAGAGTGTGGAGTCAAAAAAGAAAAAAAAGAAAAGAAAAATAAAGAAAAAACAGTTATTCCTGCTACTGTATGATGTCGAAAAGTTGATGATACACAGTAGCCCCAGGGCCTGGACAGCTGTTGTCCAATGATATGAATTCTGTAATGAATGCTGTAGGGCAGGAGGGAAATAGAAGTGTGTCTGTCTGTGTGCGTGTGTGTGAGTGTGTGTGTCTGTGTGTGTGCATACATGCCCACTTGTAGCTTGGGCTCAAGCTCTCAGCCAATCACTTGGGATTTGTCTTTTTTTTTTCCACATCATTTTCCCCCATAATGAAATTGGGTGGATGGCTGCGGATGGCCCCTTTCTTCATCCGTCCAGCCTTCACACACAGCATTTCAGACACCAGTGATCGGATTTTGATGGAATTTGAGGGTATGATGCTCACCACTGCGTACCAACATTTTTTTTTTTTTTTGCAGTGACTGGCCCAAGGGTGGCACTACAATTACAGGTCAAAACAAGAGGACACATCTTTGACTGATCGACCCAATAAATGCCTCATTTATGGGGGATAACTTGTTTACATTTGCCATGTAGTGTTTCCACTGATATAGAGTAGATATATCAAATGCACCAGATACAGGAAGAAACACACACATTCTCAGTATTCAGAAACCACCATAAACAGGAGGTGGACAAAATAACGTAAACACGTTACATTATATACTTTCCAATAGAATAGCGCTGCAATAAATATTAAGCTTTGAGCTGGTCAAAATGTTCAGTTCTTGTTGAGAGATGTGTCATAAAGGTGTTGATTCAGCTCTAAGGTCATTTTTGAGGCTGTAGTCTTTGATGTTGCTCACCAAATATCCCCTAAAGTGCCCTTCAGTCAGCGTGGGTGAGGGCACTTGCAGTTTGCTTGGATGGAAGATTTTGTCATGATTTTTGCCTTACGTTGCCTTAAAAACTTACTTACAAAAATGATCATTGTTAGACCTCTTTTAAAGCTGACGCATACTGCTAATTTCCATTCTACTGCTTTTGTAATTATGATTTAATTCCTTCAAAGCTCAAAGTAAGTGGCTTTTTTGCTTCTGTTATTTTGTCCACCCCCTATAAATTACAATTAGAAAAGCCGTGACACAACATTAAGCGATGTAACATTACTTTAAGTTCCCAAAAAAGCACTAAAATCAGATTCTCACAAAGCCATTAATTATTGCAGGGCTATTGTAATGGATTGTATTACTGTATATTGTGAAGTGTTTATTTTGTCCACTCTCTGCATTTAAACTATCTGCTACTTATGCAATGCATCACTAACTGTTGCGCTAACTGTTGCATATGACTGTATATGCATGAATACATGAATATGGAATATAAAAGTTCTGAAATGTTCTTGTCTGTCAGCTTGCAACTTCTTGAGCATACTCTCCAGGGATTTATCTTTGAAATATCACTCCCTCTGATCTGTGCATGCTTTACACTCTCAGATCCTGGCATGGGTTTGTGGTCTCAGCCTCACATTACCAGAGTTCCCTCTGCTTTTATCTGGAATTAGTACCTAAACCTACCTAAGAGGTGTCTGTCTGCCTGCTAAAAGCATCTCACACTGTACACCTTTGCTCTGCCATCATCCACCTACCCACCAAAACCACAACCACTCACAACTTACACAGGCATGCAACATGCACACAACTGAATACACATTCATGCCTGCACACACATACACACACACTTCACTCAACGGCCACATTCCAGGTGGGTTATCTAATTTAATTTTATGTATCTAGCAGCTTAGGTCTCCTTTGTCCTTGACCCTGTTGCAGCTGGTCACCACCCCCTGCCAGGAGGCCGCCTGCCTGGCATATTTTTAACTGGCCATGAGAGGGACAATAACACCCACACCAATGGCTAGATAAACACAGAGCACAGATCCAAGCATCTGCCAGTCATCCTTCCAAGCTCAATAATTGCACTAATCATCACACCCATATATACACACATGCACACAGGTTAAACAGAATAAAATGGCTGCGGCTGAAAAGGGAGTTTTGTGATGTTGCCATGTCCAAACACATCAACTCTTCATACCCTTATTCCAATCGGGTGAGTCACAATCCTTCATGGAAAGCTGAAAGCTCACAAGTGTTATTACATAGAGGCCCTCAAAAACAGCCAATGCGTTTCTAAAAGAACTTTTGGCAAATGCAGCACGGCCTGCCAATGACTGGATATTGTTTTCGCTTTGAAAACTGGGTTAATGCAAGCTGTTCAGGTTTAGGACATTGCTGTTTATGTGATCACATTACATCAGCATCATGAAACATCTACATGACTAATCCTCCTACATCCCATTCCAAACTTTTGTATGCGACCGTAAGGTTACAGTCATGACAGGTAGTGAAGTGCACAGCGTTAGCTCACACAGGGTATGCAAAACCCCTGTCATATCTGCTGCCCACACACCTAGCTGGGCCTACTGCACCTGTCAGATAACATCTGTTCATCTGTCCAGTCTTTCTGTGCTCTCTCTCTCTCTCTCTCTCTCTCTCTCTCGCTCTCTCGCTCTCTCTTTCTCTCTCTGTCTCACTCACTCACTTGCATATCTGCAGCTAATTTTCATCCCTGGAATTAAAACTTTAAACTTTTGAGACAGAGTGTCATATACTATCATGCATAATGCGATCCAGGCTATTAGAATATTTGCGATACACATCCTGTTTGCTTTTCCGTGTACACACGGCACTAGAAACGAAGAGGGCTTTTAGTAAACTAAATAATGCAGTGTGATGTGATATGTTAATTGCTTGTTTCAACAACGTGCATGGAGGCTTGCGATAGTGTCCAGAAGTAAAGTACTGATAATTTAATCCCCGCAAGCCCAGGACAGGACCTCATGAAAAAAACAACAACACAAATTTAATCAAACAATATCTTTATCAGAGTTTTCTCTCAAACAGCTCTCTGTCAGGTCTCATGCAGTTTGCAGAGATAGATGATACTGCAAAGAATTTTATTAATAGTGTGTTTCGGAGTGCTTCCAATCATTTTGGAAATACTCAATACCCCTAACTCCCAACTTTGTAAAGTCTCTCTGCGACTAGAATGGTGGGAATACTGTATATTAATAGCCTTGCCACTGGTTTCATCAGCCTTACCTTACCACCGAAGAGAGGGATTTCCAACACTTCATAAGACATGGGCAGCAATACATTTAAATGGTTTCAAATATTGCACAAGTTGATGTGTGCTTGATTTATCTTGCATGACACTCAAACAGCCTTGCAAGATAACACAACTCCAGACTTCAAATAATCAAAAAATTTGCATTCATATATTCAGTTATTATATTACCCGGCTCATCCCAGCACCAGCTCGCTCAGTCTAATATAAAATAATATGAATGTCTAAACTGCTATAATATACTGAATATACCAGGGGGCAAAGCACTATTTTGTGTACACTTACCATCCCTACTGCTGTTCTTGCTTTGCCGTTCCTATAGACATTCTTATATTATTTGAACAGACGCAAGGTCACACACATCCACACAACCCATTTGTATCTACACATAACTTTATATTTATACTTATACTCAAGCGCTACAAAGATCCAGTGAACCAGACAGCAGATCAATACATGACAACTCATGTATTCAGTAAACACACTTTACTTTGGCATTTGAACTACAGGCAGGTATTGAAGAGTTCATTTGAATGTTGACCTCATGGCCCCTGACCTTTTAGGATTGACCCCCCAGGGGGAACACAGGGGCACTTAGCAACCAGACCAGGCAACATCAGATCACAGTCTAAAAAGTCAGGGGTCAGTGAACGCGTCAATCATCTAAGAGAAGGGTCTCACGACAGGCAGGATCTGCAGTTGTGTATCTGGAATTCAAGCAGAGGAAGCTAATTTATTTATTTATGGGCTTATTATTTTACATTTTTGGCTGCATCTACGCTAAACTAAAATTACAAAGGTTTTCACAAGTTTTGCATGGTTATTTGCAAGGATATAGTTGCATTTATGGGCCTCTTTCCCCAAACTGGCAGCCATATTCCCTCGGTTTGAAATGCATTCTGGGATAACTTCTACGCCTTTGTAGTCTGTATCTGAAAATGCTTTGTTTAGAAGGCCATCTGTACAAGAAAGGCCGGCTTGCATGCTTAGAATGTAATATACAGTACACGGTCCAGCCATATATTAGGTTTTGACCTAGCCTTGTTTCAGCATTATGACTCAAAATGTCTGGCTAATTTGGTAACATACTGATCTGTAACACAGTCTACCCTTTCATAATCTGTAACACAGTCTACCCTTTCATAATGTGCGTTTTATTGGGTTGATCTGTATGTTCCATGTAATATCAAATAGAGTGCAAACTGGGGCCGAGTCCACCATGCAACACTACCTCAGCCAAACTGTTGATAAAAGAAAGCTGGGAGGCAACATAATAGAAAATTTATCACCATCAGACCAAAGCATTGTGTGTGTGTGTGTGTGTGTGTGTGTGTGTGTATTAGAGAGAGAGAGAGAGAGAG